>SCLH01001221.1:137909-148563 GCA_004367855.1 Oikopleura vanhoeffeni
GGGAATTCTAGTATTCAATTATGTTAGTTTGAATTTGAAACTTGCTACGGCCAACACGTTGCTCCTGGATCCAAACTTCATTCTTTGACAATGAAAATAAATCGAAACGTTAGAAATTATGTTTTATAATATTTTTATAACATTGTTGTTTATTTTTTGGCTATCGGCAATAGCCTTTTGCGTACATATTCTTTCAAAAACTGGGATTATTTTTTTGTGACATTGACAACAATGAGGAAATTTCAAGAAGGTCAGTGATGAAAATAGCATTTTAACACAGCATTTTAAGAGGGTAGGCCCACTTTGGACAAATATGCACTTGGGACCAGCAGTGCATTTACTGGTCCAGCACGCAATTAGCGCTATAATTATGAAAATAGTAACCCAAGGTTAGTTAACCATTATAATCATCGTAATCAGTACAAACAGAGCTACCTGATCATATTTTTATTTTTGAGATTTTTAGTTTTGAAATTTCGATTAGTGCTAAAATGTGTTTGGTCTCAAGCGTGATATTCGTCCTAGGTGATGCCTTCCCTTTAAATACTTAATAAAGGATTCTGTTCTCAAAAATAATATCACTTGATACTTGGGCCAGCCAGACTAGGCTAGAATAAGCCACTAAATTTTATTAATTAAAAACTATTCATGTCCATACGAGGCGTAAGAGAGCAAAATTAAATTTCACGTTTTAGTGCCTTGTATGTGCAATAATTACCTATTGTTTACCTTTATATTTTCTTTGATTATTTTTCTTCCTAAAGTAATTATGACCGGTTATTGAAAATGTTTTGCAATATGAATAAAGGGCCCTTGGCCGACTGATCGTGACTATTCAAAAAATGCGGAATCCAAGCATTTGATTGGTTGATCAACTCAAATTTACCCAATGCAATCGGCCTATTCTGCAACCCAGGGTTTTGATTGGTTGCTATTATCCCGGGTTTTGTGTATCATTCAAATAGTCACGATCTGTCAACTGAGGGCCCTTAATTCATATATATATGTCGAACAAGACCAAGTACATGATAATTTCAATGCTCTATTTCATCCATGTAAATTGTTCATCCGAAAAAGTATTAAAATTAGTATAACTTTTGATTGGTTAATGACATGGTAAATATTTTTGCTCTAAAAGCTCTACGAAACTGTCTCTTTGAAATAGTTGCCAGAGATCGGAGAAGGTCGAATAGTAACTAATTGGTTATTGATATCGCATTTGAAAAGAACCACTTATTTAGCCACTTTATCCTATTAATTTGAAACCCAACGCGTCTAGTTTAGATTATCACAAGAAAGGAAACCTATCGTAAATGATTAGGGGTAAATCCGTTAGAATTTGCGTACCAGAGAAACCAAAAACAAGAGTCAGAAATGGTATCAGACGGGTAGGAGAGTTAACTAGGAGTACAAAAATAAATAATTTTTTTATTTGAATTAATTGTCACTGTGAGAAATATATTTAACTTTCAATTCAGTATTCTGTAGCTGAAGATCAAGAAATCTACTTTTTTACACCGTTAGTACAATTTTTGATTTTATGAAATTATTCTGATGTTGTACTGGAAGTTTTCAGACGGTTCCAACACAAGTTTGTTAAACTTGAATTAATTTAACGCACACAAATTTAGAAATAAAGCTCTTGAGGGGCTACCCGTCGGCATTTTTGACAACCATTTTGGTACAAAATTTTTGGAACATTTTTAAAATTGCCCAAAATAGTTTTATGAGCCACTATAGTAATTTAAATAATTTCAAATCGGTTAGTGGTAATTTCGAAGCTTCATTTTTCTGAGAATGTAATTTTTCGTAGTATAAAAATAAGTGAGTGGCATAAAAAAATGTGGCAATAACAATTTTATGATTTATCTGAGAATTTGTAATGATACAAGAATTATATTTATATTTTTTAAAACCTCGACAAAATTCAATTAGGAAAAAAACAAATTTAGAAAAGCTTCGCGAAATTTTCAATTTCTCACCCCACTTCAAACTTTGAGCGCCTCTAAATTAAACTAAGGCACGGTTTCAAAAACCCTCCGAGTTTTTTGGACTAATTAAAGGGTAGCGGTCATTTTATTTTGTCAAACTAAATTTAAAGTCTCAATATTTTTGACCAAAAATGCCATTTTGAATAAATAAAATTTCGTTTTTGCGTACGCGGCTTAATTTCTTAACTGACTCGTACGAAGAATGTATTTCTCGTATAAATACCGCGCTTTTTACTGAAATGAATATCAAATCTAACAATAAAGAATATCAGTCAATTTGTCTCTTTTCTACGCATCACAGTTTCAGACGGTTTCAATGCACATGAAATTCGTTTTAACGAGTTTAAAAATAATTTATATTTTAACACAAAGTTAAATAATAACGAATAAAAGTTTGCGAAACTAGGTGATTTAAAGTGCGGATATGAGTTGAGGATTTCAAAGATTCGCAGATTTAACATTATGAAGACATGTTTTTCGTATTCCGTCCGAGATGTCAAATTTAACACCGTGCGTCAGAAATTTTTCCTTTTTTTATTTAAAAACGAGATGAGAGGATTTTCAAACCGAAAAAAAATAAAATATGGACAATAACCGGTTAAAATTCCAGTTTTCAAAATAAATGTAAACTGTATAAATTATGAAGTCTGCATTATTGTATTTTTTGTCAATATAGCAAATTTCAATATAGCAAATTTTTTATTAAAATACCAAAAACAAAACGATAATAAATCGAATGTGAATGGAAAACAAAATTAATTTGTTACACTGAAAGTACATTTTTGAATTTCCAGAAGAAAAATCTTGAAATATGTCGAAATAATGGTTTCAAAATGGGCTTCGAAGATTAATTAGTGTATATTAATCTTAAATGCATGACCGGTATATTCAATTTAAATGCATGAAATGAATGCTGATATATTTTTAGTAGTTATATCATCCTCCATATATAATATATGAAGGAAACGGATTATATAAAAAAGAAAGCCACTTTTACCCGAAAATAAAAATCGCAGTTTTCATAGATGATAAATGGCCCGTCTTATTAGTATGCAAAAATATTAATATTTATAGGAAATATTTTTCGACAACTATATAAGATACAAAAAATGGAACCGGCTGATATAAATAGTCACAAAATACTTCTTAAAATATGGGCACTAATTTAAAGCCCACTGATTTGAGGCGAAGCCGACCGAGTTTTAGAGATCATTTTGTTGAACCAAGCTCGTCTTTACTACCATCAGTAAGCTTTTGATCTTTTTAAAAAAATTATTTAAATACAGTATAAAAATTTCTTGAGGTCCGAAGTGAGTACTCACAGATACGATATAACTCTGCACGCCGAAATATTTTTTGATAGAAGATTCTTTAGTTGGCGCTAAGTGAGCACGAGGCAATTTAACATGTGTCATGACATGTACCTTACAGTGCTTTACATGAGGTGGTATTAATTCATCAAAAAGGTTAATTCATCAAAAAAGGTTAATTCCCCCGTTTTAGAAATTTTTAGAAAAAATGGTTAAAAGGAGCGTTTAAACAGTGAAATTTAAACATATGTGGCCATAAAAAAATTTGAAAAACAAATATTTCTTTCATCCAAAATGATAAAAAGGTCCTTTGCGTTTTTGTTTATGCTAGAATTTACTTGCGGTTTTTCTTGAAAGACAAAAGTTTTTTTTCCAGGACTTCACAATTTATTTGTATACACATTCTTTTGGACAATTTTTTACAGGAAAATAGTTTTTTTCAGATTAGGAGATTTTGTGCGAAGTTTAAATGCTGTTTGCTTAAATTTATTGAATCAGAAGTTTAAAAATTAGTTTCTCACACACTCTTGCTCGTGGTTTGTGTTTTTTACAGTCTTTTTATTCAAAAATACAAAAACAGTGGTTTTAAATAAAAATTAAATTTTTTCTTAACCAATCAGGGCCAAAAAGCCCTAACGTAAAACATGTAAGAGTCAAACAAACTGAGCGCACCGTACATGTATTATCAAACTAAATACAACAGTTATGTATTATTTACATTATTTATAAGCTGAGCATCTGTAATACAGATCTCCAACCCGCGGGGCCCCGTGACGATTTGAAATAAGATATTTTGAAAGTCAAAAAGGGTATGGATTTAATTTGCCCATCTTGTAGAGAATTTTTTTGCGTTCATTTTAAGACGTGGAATTTTTTTTTGGTTTAAAAACGATTTGAAGGTGCGAATAGTGACCTTTGAGTCCGCGGATTCTTCTGGAAGTTAAATAGCGGTATCTAAAATAAAATAAGCTGACTCGAAAGCGAAGGGTTTTCTTCAAGCTTTTTTTTGTAACGTTATCGGATGTACCGGCTGGTCAGAATTAACCGGTAAAGTATAGCTTCCGGTGCCGGAAGTGATGTTTCAATGATTTGAATGTACCAAAAGATGCATAATTATCGGTTTTCTGGAGACAGTATTTTGAACTAGGGGTCATAGTGACCGCAAGGTGGCGCTAGAGGAGGAATTTATAGCATGAGAAAATATAACTTTCCGATAACTAAACTGATAATTGTGCATCTTGTGGTACATTCAAATCATTGAAATATCACTTCCGGTACAAAAAGCTATACTTTACCGTTTAATTTTGACCAGCCGGTATACCACGGTTCATCCGATAACGTTATAAAAAAAATATCCTGGAGAAAACTCTTCGCTTTCGAGTCAGCTTATTTTATTTTTGATACCGCTGTTTTAACTTTCATGAGCAGGGATCGGCATGATGAATAAAAAAATCGTATTGGATCGGATCGAAGAGGGGTGAATTAAAAACTGTATTGGATCGGATCGTTTCGAAGGGGGTAAAATTTTAACTGTATTGGATCGGATCGTATCGAAGGGGGGTAAAATTTTAACTGTATTGGATCGTATCGGAGGGAGCGAAAATTTAAACTGTATTGAATCAGATCGTATCGGTACCGATACGATCCGATCCAATACGATTTTTTCGATGACTATATCGGTAAATATACGATTTAATTTGCGATCTTATCAGAAAATTGCTAAAATTTGTGGTCAATTTTCTTAAAATTGCGGTCAAACTTCTTTTTCGATAATTTTATTTACGTATCTACTTTTCCGATACGTATCGATTTTTCCGATATGGTTCGATTTTCGATACGTAACTATTTTTCCGATATGGTTCGATACGTATCGACTTTTCCGATATGGTTCGATTGAATCGTATCGGATTAACTGGCACTAAAATTTTTATCATATTGGATTGGATCGGATCGACTGACCTCTAAATTTTAATCATATTAGATCGGATCGACTGACCCCTAAATTTTAATCATATTGGATCGGATCGAACTACCCCCTAATTTAATGTTATTTATCGGATTATCGGAAAAACGATACGCATCCAATCCGCATCCATAATTCAATCGATCGCAATCCATTTTGCCGTATCCCTGCTCATGAGAACAAAGATCACTTTTTGCACTCGTGTAAAACATTTATTTTTGATAAAAACCAAGAAAATCCCTCGTCTTAAAATGACGGCCAAAAAATTCTTTACAAGATAGGCCAATAAAATTGATACCCATTTTTGACTTTCAAAATTCCTAATTTCAAATCGTCCGTATGTGGTCATCATACATTATTTATTTTGAATTTTTTTCTTAATCTACTAAAAATAGCTAACTTCTATATTTGGGACCTTTGCTGGTTTAGTTTGGTCACCACAGTTATGATGTTTTTCCAATCCTGAACATCTTTTCATTTCCATTTTCATGTCCAAAAAACGTTCCTTAGATATCAAAGTGGTTAGGATTCCAAAAAAATCAGAAAAGTGCTAGCATGTCAAGAAACCGTTGCTTAATTTTATATATTGCATCTTCTATGACTCATAGACTATGACGCATTATATCAAACTTATCGAGGTTTCCTTATTTAACCAACCCTGTACTCAATCAAGTGTCAATCGGCACTTAATAATTTTAAAAAATCATACAATCCACTCGGGGCTCACCGCTAGAAGCGTAGAAGAATACGCGTCTCTTATTGGCTTAGATTTGGCTTTCCTTACAAAATTATAGGAGACGATGAGTAATAGCTTGTATCCAGCGTCGCCGCGCACTGAGTGTATTGTATTTAAGTCCACTTTAAAAGCCCAAACAATTTTGTAATAAGATTTTTTTATTCTTGTTGTATATTAATTTCGAACTTTTCATTCATCATCAGTACGGTATAATAGTTTAAAAACTATTATACCGTACTGATGATGAATGAAAAATTCGAAATTAATATACAAAAAGACTAAAAAAATCGTATAATATTACTTCTCGCCACAACAAAGTTGTAAACAAATTGTTAACAATTTTGTGTTAGAATAAATCACTGGTGCCAAATTCAATTAATAAATTAAGTTTTTTATCTGGCGTAACTGAGAATATGTGATTTTTTATAGAACATTAACATATCCAAGATAATCATTCGGCCAGCTTTCTTACGCAGTGTCATAACTGTGACCTCAGAAAAATAGTGACCGATGACTGCCAAAATTAAAGCCAAAAATACTAATTTTTACTGTCTAGCCGGCTGGAGAAAAAAATAAGACAATTCAAAAAAAAACTCAGGCTGTTTGCCAATTTTTGATGAAATGTGTCATTTACTGACATTCCAAAGATTTTGTTCGACATTATTTTAAATACTCATACTTTTTTTAGTGGCATTCATCTGCGTCTCTTATCAAACGAAATAAAGATCACCAGTTTAGTCGCAAGCGTGTTCAGTCCCAAGCAGACATTGGGAATCTGAAGTCCTCGCCAACAGAAATGTTGCGCTACCTCTTAAAAAAGCAACAAGAAGGAACGACGCGAATTACTTCTGGCTCAATGTCAGTTCCGACGTCAAAATTTTCGTTGCGTTATTATGGAAGTCATAAGGCACTGGAGAAAGAGAGGGAAAGGCAAGAAAATTATGGAGTTTTTATTATACATCCTTATTCAAATTTTAGGTAAGATTTTTTGAATACTTTTATGCATAGTATCAAATGGAAAGAGGAGAGCTCTCCTGTCTTCGACCAAAATAGTGAAGGGAAAAAAAAGATGAAAAAATTCATTTTTTGGGGATTACATTTTTGAAAAAATTAAATATTGGTGAAAAGGGAGAGTTAGGGAGAGGAAAGGTGGAGATTAAATGCAAAGAAGGGGAAAGTAGACGGAAGAGCAATCATATGGAAAGAGAGAGGAGAGTAAAACACCCGAGAAGACCTCTTCATTTGATACTATGTTTTTACGGTATCTTACTTAAACTTGAAACGCTGAATATTTTGCAGATTTTGCACAATTGTTTCAATTTTCACCAATCATAACATTTTACATAAAAAACTAGCCATTTTAGCCGGACTTTTTTTTGGAAAAAAACATTTGTTTAGCTTTTTAATTAACTCGTAGGCTACGAGTCGTAGCGTCGCGTCGCCTACAAAAATATTTTCTGAAATTAAAGCTGAATTATATCCATGATGATACCCGAGTAACATAAATATCTTATTTGCTTGTTAAAAGAATAGAGAATAAGATAGTTATGTTACTCGGGCATCATAATGGATATATTGCTATAGAAAAACGGACTTTAGCCAAGCGTGACCAAAAAACAACGCTGAGAGTTAATTTTAAAAATGTTTCAAATAAATATTGTCAATTATTGCGCAATTTATTGATAGTTTAAAAATAAGATTCTAAAAGTTGGGCGAAAGAATAGATCTTTTTTTTCAAATAATTCTGCTACGTTTTTTGCCAAAATATCATAACTTGATTTTTTCATTATCATGGAATATGAAACTGTTTTAGTGCTTCGTATGTCCGGAATTTAGGCGGATAATGAAGTTAATCGAGGGAAAAAAAATTGGAAAACAAAGCATTAATACAAATGTTTTAATTTTGGAATTCAGAAAAAAAAATGTTCCGATTGGTAAATTAAAATCAAAAAAATTGAAATAAAAACAAAATTTGTGAGATAAATCAGCATAAGTTGATTATAACTGTTCAACACGGCTTTAGCGAAGGCGATTTTTGCGTCATAGCACTTAATAAAATGATCTTGTTGGTGTTGCTTTTCAAACATAATTAAAATAATTCGAAATGAAGTTAATAAAAAAGGGTCATGCATAAAGGTGAATTCTGTCTTCAAAAAAACAAGAATAAAATTGTCAAAACGAAACAAGAAAATATAGTTCACAGAGATATTCAATGAGAAGATACAAAAAGACGAAATTATTAAGAAGAAAAAAATAGTAAGGTTTTAAAAGAATTTTAATTTCATAGTGTAATAGTCACTTGAAAACTATCTATCTAGTAGAATTTTTACTAATGGTGTCTGCAAATAAGTTTTCTTGACCTAACGGGCATGCAGTACCTAGCGTACTTCTTGACCTCGAATCATACCGAGCAAAAACATTTCAGTGAAAAACTGAAACTTAAGTCAAGCAGTCAATTTGTACATGCTTCTTGACAAACAGATCAATTAACCCTCCGAAGCATATAAAAAAAAGTTCCGCCAAGGCACGATAGGAAGCTATACTATTTTCAGGAAGCTATACTTTGAGCGTTGTTTACAGAAAACTCTTATGAAATCAACCTTCAATTTTTTTTAATGCTCAGGTTGAAGAGCTAAATTTTCAAAAAAAAAATCATATTCTAGAAATTTTATGTTTAATTCTAGAAAAGAACGTTTGAAAAGCAAGGTTAATTAAACCACGTGATACTAACCCATGGTAGGCTCCAGGAAATGTATGCTTATCTCAATAACTGCGCAGTGCTCTGTTCTACTCAATACTTTTGTCTGATTGACCATATCTGTTGAGAATCAAAAAACATTTCTAAATAAGTACAAAATATTCATGAAAAAATCACGTTTTTTAGGAAAAAATTGTTAGTTTTCTCGATTTGATGAAATTATTCGATTATTATTACAATATTAAGGCAAATATGTTATAAGAGTACCACTTTGGCATGATTTTCACAAATTATACAGGTTGTATTTTAGATTTTAAGGCGCTTTGCCGTCTAACTGAATAATCCTATTAATATTTAAGTAAAAATCAACGTAAAAATCAATTAGACGGCAAAGCGCCTCAAAATCTAAAATACAACCTGTATATTTTTTCAAAACATATCTTTTTATCCATACTTATATCGAAATAAGATATTTTGAAATTTCACTCCCAAAAAAATATTTTTGCTCCAGAATTGTCCAGAAGGCTACTTTTTCTTGCAAATTGTACTCAAAACACTTTTCTAAAAACTGGCTTATTTGAAAAAAATCGTCTTTCAATCAACTCGTCATAAAATTTGAACCTCGTATCCGAAAAAATTTTAGGAAATATTTTTAGATTCACATTGCTGAATTTCAAAATAAGGAGAAATTTCTGCGATCATTATTTCCATCATTTTCGGCTGATTTAAGTGGCTTAAAGCTTGTATTCAGATTGAATCATGATATTTAAATAATTTCAGTGCTGGATAATTTAGATAAAGGTATTCGTATTACTATTCTAAATTCACTTTGGCGCCCTCTAGCTGAAAAACATATTTTCGGATGACTGCCACCGAATGAGATATATTATTGAATTAATATACTATTGATTAATTATTAAGTGGGAATTGTAACCACCGCTTGAAGTTTTATTTATTGAGTGAATGTTAAAATATTGAAATTTGATTAAAGTTTTACATAGTTCAATTAATTAATCTAAAAATAAGCTGTATATAATGTCAAAAAGGGGATACCTAGGCTTTTGCTTTTGCGTTCTGGTAAAACTTTTTTTCGTAGCTCTTATCATAAATCCATTGGGTCAAACCCCATTGGGTCAAAGTCATGATATCCGGTGCGCTCATTGGTCAAACGCAGATCAAACACGAACACAAAAGTAGAGGCCTAGAGATCCCAATCTTTGATATTTTCCTATTATTGTTTAATTATTGATATAACATCCCTGATCCCATTCAATTTTTTGACTAGTCTATCGATTTGATTAAATTAAACTAAAGTTAATTAACTGAAGCGTATTACTCAAATGTCTTTAGCGTTTGTCTGAAAGTTTGTTGGAATTCTCCAAAACTAAATCAGATAAAAAGTTAAAAAAATAATTGAGTTTAAATGAGAATTAATAACGCAAAACTTGTGACGACTTTTTTTGAACTTCTGATTATATTTATGAGAGCCCAAAAAACAAATTGCTAGACAAAATTTGAAACGTACTTTTTCATGTACATTCATCATGTACATTTATCATGTAGTGTTATTTATTTCCTCAAATTATTTTGGTTTTGTAATATCAAAACAAATACATTTAAAGAATATGCAAAACTTTTCACATTCAAATTCGAATTCAACTACAAAATAAGGCTATGTTAATCCAAAATGCAACTTCATAAACAAAAGTATAGGAATGAGTTCTTACTGGTTCCCTTTATAATGACCCATATAAGTGGGTCAGCAGTACAACGGAAATTTTTTTTTAAGATAATTATTTTCTTGCCGTATTACACCAACTAACCATTTATGGAAACCGCCTGTAATGGAAACCAATTACCATGTAATGGAAACCCATAACCCTTTAAGGGGGTGCCATAAACCCAGCAGACTGGAGTCGTTATAACTTAGGAAAATAATAAGTCAGTATATTTTTT
>SCLH01001221.1:148800-163224 GCA_004367855.1 Oikopleura vanhoeffeni
TTTAAGGATTTTGGTGCAATTTTTAACTTGGTAGCGTCAAAAGAAAACAAATTAGCGCACTTTCAATTTACATCATAAATTAATCAATAATTGTTGTTTTCGTTTTTCGGCCGCCAAAAGCAAAATTTCGAGGAAAGGGCGCTTTTGCATTATGTGTGAGGCTTCTCTGGAGCCTGACACAAAAAAATAATAAAAAATGGTGAAAATTGAAGGAGAAAATGCGTATTGAGTGTTTTTTTAGGAGGCTTTTTAAAAGCGTAGGTGTAGGCGTAGGTGAGATTGTATCAGATTACTGTTAAATTACAAATCACCGTGAAGTTGTTCTTCAAGATGCAAAAGTTTTTGGGATATCAGCTCTGCTAGTTTATCCAAAAATAGCTTCGTAAACTGTCAAAATCTGCGACACTCACACCCTTAAAGGGAATATAATATTCAAATAATGAAACCAATCACAAGCTTTTATTTCGATATAATATATTTTGATTAATTGAAATATTTTATTATTTTGGCCACTTAAAAGTCACCAAAAATTTATATCCTAAATTTAAGGAAATTCTTTTAGAAATGCCAATAGGAGTGGAGTATTACTCGGTCGTGTTGAGCGAAGTGGTCAAAAATAGCTCAAAAATTCGAAACTGGCTCGAGATATTTTTCGTTTCCAGATTATATAGCTTCAAACGCCTTGATTTACACTTTTCCAATAACGACTCCAGTCTTTAAGGATGTTTATAAAAACTGCAATAAAAATTGCAAGTTATTTCTGTAGACTAATAGACTATTGCGAATAGTTAATTTATAACTTTTAGAAATCGATCATGAAATAAAACATTAAGCTCTGGATTAGGAAGTCCATATTTTTCATTTTAAATTTTTGATACAGTACTAATAGTGGAAGTGGTTCCGAGCGATGCGTAGGTTGGAGAATATAATAACATTTATCATAGTAGCGCCATGTTAACTCTCACCTGCACGAGCGTGTTTCAGAACACAGAGACCAAAAATATTTTTGGGAAGTGTCATTTTGGCCGGCGGAATATCTGAACAGACCCCCGATAGTTCCCCTTATTTTTAATTTCAAGAATTTTGGTGAGTTCTAGAAATTTCTCATCAGACCGGGAATGCATTATTTGAATGCAATTTTTTGTTTAATGCAGTTAAAACAGTACTGGAACAAGATACAACTGTTGATAAATATTTATTTGCTATCGGGGGGTAATCGCCACCGAAAAAGACGATTCCGAGCAAATTTTTTTTTTTGGGTCATCTAGTCACTAGATTCTAGTGGTCAGAAAGTGAGTTTCAAAAACCCTCATTTTCAGCACTAATTTCTTTTTTGAGCATAATCAGCTCAATTTTTTAGTTTTCTTGTGGCAAGGATCGTACTCACATTAAAATTTGCTATTTTCTGAAAAATAAAATTTTTGAAAAATAAAATGTTCGAAAATTTTTGAAAAAANGAGCAAAAAAAACAATTTTGGGCCATCTAGTGGTCAGAAAGAGAATTTCAAAAACCCTCATTTTCAGCACTGATTTTGTTTTTGAGCATAATCAGCTCAATTTTTGAGTTTTCTTGTGGCAAGGATCGTGCTCACATACAAATTTGTTATTTTCTGAAAAAAAAAATTGTAGAAAAATTAAATGTTCGAAAATTTTCCAAAAAATTTTGGTCATTTTGACAAAAAAAATGCGTAGGCGGAACACTTTGTAAGATGAAAATCATTTTAATTTAATCATTTTAATTTAAAACTTAGAATTTTGACCGCTGCGCACCCTATCTATGTCACATAGTCTATGTTTGTGTTCTGAAACACTCTCACGCAGGTGGGGGAGTAGGACATCTCGTGCAGGTGCGGGTTAAGTGCTCCAACCTACGCATCGCCCAGAACCACTTCCACGATTAGTATTTTATAAAATTTATTCTGAAACATTTGAAAGGACTTGTAATTGTAAGCATTTTAGAAAGAACAGTAAATAAATACTAAAAATCAAGATTTATTGCTTATTCAAAAAACTTAAACACTTTCTCGATGTTTTTAATTCTCATTTTTTTCTGGTTTGTTCTATTTGTTTACGAGAAATCCTCCAGTTTTTTATAATTTTCTCAGTTCATCCCTTAAAACAGTTCGATCAGCGACNCACATAAAAATTTGCTATTTTCTGAAAAAAGAAAATTTCTGAAAATTAAAATGTTCGAAAATTTTCGAAAAAAATTTGGTCATTTTGACAAAAAAAATGCGTAGACGGAACACTTTGTAAGATGAAAATCATTTTAATTTAATCATTGTAATTTAAAACTTAGAATTTTGACCGCTGCGCACCTTATCTATGTCACATAGTCTATGTGTGTGTTTTGAAACACTCTCGTGCAGGTGGGGATTTAGGGGGTAGCGGTCGCACTCTTTTTAGGGCACTTTGGGGTGTAAAAATACAACGAAATTGCTAGGGAACACTCAGGAAGCATTAACTTATTCAAAGAACAAAAAAAAACAAAAAAAGTTCGAAATTTTCATTTTTTGAAAATTTTCCTGAGTAATTTTTTTTTTGAAAAACATTAAAACCCAACATTAAAACTCAAAATATCAAAAAGCTGTTTGCAGATTTTCTTTTTCGCATCACCCAAGCTTTAATTTGATGGTACTTTTGACTAAATCTGACGACTTTTATTTTCGAGTTTTCACTTCCGATTTACTAAAATGCAAGGCTCAAAAGAAAGTCAGTTTTATATTTTGAAGTTTGAGTGGTCAAATTTGAGCAAACGTTATTTTTTAACTTCGTTTTTTAAAAAATACTTAGAAAAAATTCAAAAAAAATTTTTTGATGATTGGGTTATTAGTTACACTTAATTATCACTCCGTATCAATTTAAAGCATTTTTAATGCCTCTAAAATTTGTGGGTTTCGACTGCATATAATTGTTCCCTACATATCCCCTATTCACACGGGTCGCATGAATCTGAAAATTTTTGTCCTGGGACAGTTTTTGACACTGAAAATTTTGGTCAAAAATTTTTTTGCTCCGACTACTCGGTGGCGCTGTTAAAGGGGCTCAAAAAACGGTTTTTAAGATTTTTCAAAATAAAGGCAAATGTATATCAATATTTTTCATCGATAGTATTTTTTTTGAATTCAAAATAAAATTCTGCTCCAGAATGACATCTCACAATTTTTGCCCGAAATATACAACGGACGTAGCACCGGAAATGGAGGTGCCAAAAAAAGACACATTAAATCAAATTTCATCTAATTAATAATTTGAGATATGCAAAATATGTGCAATCATCAACTTTTTGAAAACCGTATTAGCAACTATAGAGCTCAGATGATAACAGGTGGTGCTAAAGGCGATTTGAAAAACATCTCAAAAAATTTTCCAAAAAATTCCAAATTTTTGGCTGAAAAGAACTTTTCAAATTTTGCCCAAAATTACCCTGTAATGGTTACCCATTACCATGTAATAGAAGCCCATAAGTTATGGGGGCCATAACCCTTTAATGGAAACCCATAACCATTTATGGAAACCATTTTTCTCGCGAAAGTGGGTTTCCATAAATGGTTAGTTTGTGTACGGTGCTTCACTTTTTGTGCCGTACAACTTCCTTTTTTCCGTTCTGGTGATAAACAGTGGAACGGCAATTTAGCCTTTTTGCTTTTCTGCCGTTTTACTTCCGATCCCGTTATTAATTACCAGATAGAGCGAGGACTGTATTTTTTGGGTGAATCGCTTTGTCCGTTGGGCGTTTTTATTAGATAAGAACGGTATCAAAAAAAAATAAAAATAGAATTTAGGCTGCGATTTCGAAACAGAAAGCAATTATCCAATTGTATTTATAAAACAGTAATTACTTTTCCATTTTGAAATAAAATTAATTAATTATCGATAGAACTCTACTTAAATTTAAGTTAAAAATTCATGATGAAAATGGAAAATATTTTCTCCTAATAATTAAATGTTATCGTCAAAGAAAATTTATCGAAAACAGTTACTTTGACATGAAAAGATATTATACTTAAAGCCAGGAAAAAATTATTGGACAGGCTATTATGAGGCTGAATTCGTTAATGAAGAAATAATCGATAATTGTGATATAAATGCATTTTTTACAATATGCTCAATAAATTGACAAAAAAGTAAAAGTCCATTAGATCGACACCAAATTTATCTCAAATATTTTAACAAAAAAAATAGATATAATAATGAAAAAAAAGTAAGTTTATTAACAATTTTTGACGGAAAATAACATTATTTTTTCAACATATTTGTCATGTCCCAAATAACTGGTACTTATTCATTCTTTTACAATGTAGAGAGATTTTATAGCAAATTTTTACTTTGTTTGCCGATGGTTCTTCGGAGGGAAGAGCTGTTATTTTGCCGACCACTCAAATGAATATGTTTTATGCCGAAAAAGTTAAAATATTTCAGCCAATCAAAACTTTTAATACAGATTGTCCCATTTTTGCTAAACAAGAAACGGTTAAATTACGTGGGGGTTTCGACGAAATGCCCACTTGTATTATGTCGAACCAAAATTTAGGAAGAATTTTATAAAATGAAACATCAATCCCCAATAATATCGAATCTTTTTACGAGTCGGTGTCTAGTGTACCCATTTGGGTACGCTTAGCACGCCCGTGCTTTCCGTACCGAAATTGGTCTGCATTAATTCTTTTTATTTAGGTCAATTTGGGTACGGAAACCACGGGCGTACCCAAATTGGTCTGAATGAAAAATATGTTGTGAAAAACGGAACGTCATGGTTATGCGTCATTAGGGTGGTTTAGGAATTTCACCGACTGCACTGAAGCACAGTGATAAGCATAACTTATGCCGCATAAGTAGAGTCAGTACCGGGAGACTCATCTGCAACACTAACCCCCTTAGTCCGGATTCTTTGAGTTTATGGGATCAAACTTTCTCAAGAAGAATGATTCCGAACATGAGAAAAAAATGTGGAGCCTCCAAGTGGTCACAATTAGAGCATGAAAAAACAACCTTTCCGGCTTTAAACCGCGCTATAAAGGTTGATTTATTATTGATTTTTTGTTGTTATTACAGTATGTAAAATTTTCATAGCTTTTGCAGATAAGTCTCCCGGTACTGACCCTACTTATGGGCCAGAAGTTATGCCTATCAAGTGCAGTCGGTTGAATTCCTCAACCACCCTAATAACACATAATCATGACGTTGCGTTTTTCAAAACATATTTTTCATTCAGACCAATTTTAGTACGCTAAGCACGCCCGTGCTTTCCGTACCCAAGTTGACCTAAATAAAAAAAAATTGTAGACCAATTTTGGTACGGAAAGTATGGGCGTGCTTTCCGTACTCAGCTAAGCAAAGTATAGGGAGGACAAAAAAAGTCGATTGGCAAATTTGGGTACGGAAAGCACGCTCCCCTTTTTACAACAAAAAAAATAAATCACAAAATAATTCATTCTCAACTTAAAAATTGTCGGGTTTAATATTTTGACAATTAATCAAGGATGTTTTCCCTAAAGATCGGATGTTCGACCTTGATCCTGCATCCGGTATTAAACCCATTTAACCGATTCATTAGCCAATAAATATAAAATCCCCGATTTTGTTATTATTTTATCAAAAATTATAGTAAACATTAAAAAATCACTTTTTATCGAACTTTAGCCGAGTTGACTCATCTAATAGTCTGAGCCGATCTCAGAATTTTCTGATTATATCAAACCGGATCGGAAAGTTCGTAATAATATATTGAATACTATATTCTTAAATTTATTAACAACAAAATGCGGTATGATAACTTATTAGCGTACAGCTCAGATGAGGGGTTCCGTAGTTACAGGCAGGCCTCGGCAAGCCAGCAAATTTTTCTGGCTTGACTTGACTTGGCTTAATGGGAGATGGCCATAATGGGAGGGCCATAATGGGAGATGGATTGAAGGCCAATCAGCGACGGGCGCGCCGATCACGTGCCGGAGGAGGATGTACCGCGTATTGAAATAAAATTTAAGTCCACAAAATTACTAAAATTGTTTTTTTATGTAAAAAAATTATCTAAAATATTCATGTTAAATTCAAAATGATTGTAATTTATGGCTTCGTATTATAACTTTTAGTTGAGAACCGTTGATGATTAGTTTGCCTAATAAACGAAAAAATAAATGGAGAAAAGCTAAATATTGAAAAATTCCGATTAATCAATCAATTTTTAGCTATAATCAGAATCTTAACTCGCAGACTTTAGGCATGAATCTGTACCCAGACTCGATTATGATGACGCGTCACCATTTTCATAAATCGAGCCATATAAGCAAAGTTGCATAATCAACATACATTTTTCAAAAGCTTAATATAATATTCAGCCAATTTGCTATACAATTGAAGAAACAAAACAAAAATACTAAACGAATTAAAATGCATTTAATGAGGTTAAGAAAAAAAAGTTGCAAAAATTAACTCCAGTTACACTTAAAAGTGCAATAATAAGATGAAATTAAACCTTTTTTTATATTTGAAACTACCTTATATTAAACTTCAAATGATTTTGCTATCGCTCTGTTTTAAATATAATTATATGTTTTCTACAAAATTTTCTAGGAAAATGACACTTAAATTGTTGTGGAATATTTTATTTCTCGTTCAAGGTCAATTTCAAGTTCATCGTATAAACTTGAAAGTACCACCAAAATAATCGGAAGGGTCGACTTTCTCATGAAAATATTAGCAACTATGGGTCAATTATGTACTCAAGGGTAATTAAAGATCAAAAATTATCACATTTCAAAGGGGGTTTTTTGCTCTCTGGCGCCCTTTCAGTACATAATTGACCCATGGTTGCTAATAATTCATCAAAAAGTCGACCTTCGATTATTTTGAGAGTACTTACAAGTCTCTAAGATGAACTTCAAATTGAAGGTAATTTGATATTACAATACACCATATACGGTAATTTGAAAAAGTACTCAAATTACGTCAAAAACATTTGTTGATGAACTTCAAACGTTTTTAAGACTTTTTTCTCATTATTTCAAAGTCCGAATAAAATCATGTGACGAAATAATTCAAAAATAAGGTTTGAAATGTGTCATAAATTAATCCTTATTTCATCAAAAATAAGATCATGTGACTTTTTTGAAAAATATCATTATGTTCTTAACTCTTAAATTAGGCGTTTATTATCCTACAAATTTTCTCGGCGTAATTTGAGTACTATTTGTGTACTTGAGCCAAAACCTTATTTCTTATTAACGAAGGTCACGTGATTGTTTTTGGACTTTTGTGTAATTGAAAAAAGTCCTAAAAAACATCTTCACTTATTTCAAAAAGTGATTTAAGCATTTTTTGAAAAAAATACTATTTTGACCGACCTTATTTTTTGAATATACGGTCACGTGATCATTTTTGGGCTTTGATGTAATCAAAAAAAAGTCTTAGAATGTTTTTTTGATTACGATGAAAGCTTTTATTTGGTGATTCGAAAATTTTTTGCAAAAAATAAGTACTGTAATACAGTAAAAATTTTCAAAAAACAAACGCACAAACGTCATTTTGTTTTTAAGTTTATTGATAACTTTATAACTGATATATTGATTTTTGCAAGTTAGACTTGTTTTTAAACAACTAACTGATCTTGTCATTGATGATTAAGCGTCGTAAAATGCGATTAAATGGTGAATGGCGACGCGTCGTCAGGAATCGAGTCTACGAGTTAAGGATCTAATCTTAAGGATTATGTCCCAAGTGTATGTTAATAATTGGATCTCTTCCTAATAGTTTGTAGTCGAAAAACTTAGGAACTAAGAAAACTTAAAGATGATAATTTTCTCTCAAGTTGACTTGGTTTAGCAGTAAGGCCATTCAGAATTTTTAAGCAGTTTTTACAGTACACACAGTGCAGTGACTGAACATTTCAAATAAGAAAGAGATACAGTTTTTCAGAATAATAAATCAACCGAGAATTTAGTTGGTTACTTTTTTGTTTAATTAATGAAATAGAAATGGTAACAGAAGTGAAAAAACTGTTCAACTGTATTATTTGATGTTAAAATTAATCTGATTAAAAAAATCACGCGATAAATGTTAAGCGTATTCAAAAAGCTCGTTTAATAATGAAAAATTTGTTTTTCAAAAATGTATTTCATAAAATACGATAAAAGTATTTTGGTAAAACGTATTATTGTTAAAATTATGAGTCAAAAAGGCAAGAGTGTGAATGAGCGCTATATTTCTTATTATGAAATAAAATCTTTTTATAAAATTTAATATTTTAAAAACGCGCCAAAAACATAATATTCGATTTATAATGGTCAATGATGGTGCGAAAAAATTGACGAAAATTAATTTACGGCAAAAAAGCATGATTTTTAACTTAATCAAAAGACTAGACAAATCAGACGCGGTCATTGGTTGGTCAGATAACCTACGTAAGAAAGACCTCTTTTTTGAAAAGCCAGTTTACTTCAACTGTATTGTACTTCATGACTAAACAGTAGACGATTTGAAATTAGGAATTTAAAAAGAAATGGGTATCAATGTTTTTAAGCCATACCCTTAAGTCAAACCTCAAGTTCATCGTAAAGACTTGAAAATACAGTCTTTGCTCTCTAGTGACCTTTCAGTACATAATTTACCCAAAGTTGCTAATATTTTCATCAGAACGTCGACCTTTTCGATTCTTTTGAGGCTACTTTAGAGTCTCTACGATGAATTTGAAATTGACCTTGAACTTTGACCGTTCATTGTGGTTTACCGGGTGGTCGGTTTGCTCTCAACCGAAAAATACTTAACTCCTGTTTGCAGCAAAAAACAATGATAGCACTCAATTAGACTTTTTTTAGAGCTACAAAACTGACCTTCAAATAAATATTTTTTTGAAAAAAATTTCAAAACGAAAAAAATGAGTCATAACTTATGAGAATTAGGAAAAGCGAGTAGGTCGATCGTTAGTTTAATCGATCACTTATAGTGATTCACTATGCATTAATGTTAAAAGGATTAAAAACGTGTTCAAATTTGAAATCTTGTTAAATCAGAAAACTAAAATTTTTTTCATTGATTTCTATTGATAATAGATCTACAGAATTAGCCGAGCGATAGACACATACATAATGTCTTTTTAAACTGGCAGAATTATAAGATGACCGCATCTTGATATGATTTCAGATAAAAAAAATAAATTTAGATATATTATCACTCTCAATTCACATTACAAATAAAATACTAATTGTCAAAATATTAAAAGCCAGACCCATTCGAATACGGTATAATTTTAATTTTAAAACTGAGAAGATTCGATTCTAAATGATTATAAAAAAAGGTAAACGTAAATTCACATTTTAATGGGTTCTTTTAAATAGGTTGGAAATATCAGATTATCTAGCAGAGGTGAGAATTTCCGTATGTTTAGCATATTGACCCAGCAAAGTATTAATATAGTAAGAAACGTTAATAAGCCTTAGTTTCTAAAAATTTTATAACGATTTAATAGCGTTTACAGTACAGGAGAGGGCCCGATATCGACGGCCAAATATCGCCGAATTTGCCGAAATCGCCAAAATAACTCACGCAATTTCACGATTTTTAGCTAAAATACTACCAGTGCCAATATCGCCGAAAATGGCCAATATCGCTCTTTTTAACTTATATTTGATTGCGTTTGGTGGAGTTTTTAATTTTTCGCATTTTGGTGATTCACTTCATTCGAACTTATTGTGAAACTACTTAAAAAATTGAAAAAATGTTCAACATATGACGTCATTTAGAACGCTTACGCGTTTTTCATTTTTGAAAAAAAATTTTATTTTTGTTTCCATATTGCCGAATTTAAGTTTCGGCGATATTGCCCCCCCCCAGGGTTGTAAAAAGGATAGGGATGGATAGGGATGGATGGGGATGAGGGGATGGGATAGGGATGGATTCTGAGGGGATGGCCATCCCCAATCTATCTCTTTTTATCCCCAATTCCATCCCCTTCTCATCCCCTTTTTAGATGGAAATCTTGGTTATTATAAAAAATGTTTCAGGATTTTCTTTATGTCGTAGAATGACCCAAGAGAAGTATGTTATTTTTAAGGGCGAGATTGGTTCTAAGTCAGTAATAACAGTAGGGTTTCGGGTTAAAAGTCGGTTATCATAAAGGGGTAACCAACCCTAAGGCGATATTTTTAAGCTTAAAATATTCGAATCAAAAATAGCAAAAAGTACTTTAAAGTCAAAAAAATCAACACCAGAAGGCAGTAGAGAGCAAAATTAGAAAATATAAGGATTTCAAAAAAACAGTTTTTTGTCGTTTGTTTAAGGCTTAAAAACTTCGACATATCAAATCATTTTGAAACAAGATTACAAATATTTTAACAAAATTGCGCATATTGAAAGGGCCAACTCATTTTCAAGAATATATTCATCTATAATTTTATTTTAACCGATGTTACCGTCAACAATTAAGCAGTTTGAATTTTTTTTTGAGAATAGTTTCGATACAATTGAGGAAATCTTTCGAATGTTTCTTGGTGCTTTTTTCAAAAATTGTCAGGCTTTTCGTTTTGTGCGACATAGGAGTAAAAATCATTCCATATTCTGAATAAATTCGCTTGATTCCACTTGAGCTACCAGTCGAATTTAGTATCTTAAATAAAATATATTAAAAAATGATTACAAAATTAAAATTTATGAGAAAAAACGTAACAAATCACTTACTATCAACGCAATTTTACCAACTCGAGGAAATCTTGTGCCAAATTCTTTGAAAAACATGATTGACTTTTCCGTTATGCTTAATTTGAATATCTCTTCTGATTTCGCCCCTAGAAAAAGTTCGTCAGAATTAGGATTATAAAAGGCCTAAGCAATAAATGTCTGTTCTGGGTTTGATATTAACTTAATATAATTAAATATATTAAGAGGCTCTGAACAATGAAAATATGAATTTGTGGACAAAAAAATATTTTTGGTTTGAAAATTTAGGTGGAAAAAGTAGGACAAAAGTTATTATTTGCGTGTACAGTATGTAACATTTTTGCTCCTTTTTTTCCAATTTGGACAAATCTGATTTCTCTCGTTTTGATTGGTTTAATTTAATATACGTAGGTATTTGCCAAAATTAATCGTTCTCATTGGCGATACAAGTTATCCAAATAGAAAAAGAGGTGCAAAATGTTAGATACTGTATTAAGGGTATTCCGGCCCCTAATTTGACATATCTAGATGATATATACAACCAACGGGCTTCAATATATTATTCAGATAGCCACTTGTTAAAAACTAGCTTCAAATCGCGCAAAAAATTGCACAAAACTTTTTTTATGACCACACTCCTTCACACATTAGCGGCACAAGAGCAACCTAGCCAAAACAAAAAATCTATCTCCTCCCAGTTTATTTTGAAAATAACCTAAATTTTAACATAAACTGTATAAATTAGTATAAAAAATTTGTAGCAGGTTTTTGTTGATAAGTGCTATATTTAATCCAGAATATGTAAAAAAACCGGTTTTTGACTTTTTCATCGCGAAAATCTTATCTCCTCCTAGAGTTAAATTTCAATCAAGGTTAATTTCATTGGTTAATTTTATTTGTCGTCTCTCTTCATCTTTTTCGAGAATGGCAGAAATTTTTATCCGAAATCGAAAGTTCAGAACTTATCCACTGAGTAATTGCGTGGAAATTGCACGTAAATAAAAAGTCTTGAAACCTTATCTCCACTTTTATTTCAGCTTTTTATGAGAACTCCGATTTTGTTAATTAAATAGCATCACCTGGATATTTAGAATTATTTTACAAATTAGAGGGGGTCCCAAAATCGCCGAATTCGCCAATATTGCCAAGCAAAACCTACCCAATTTCACGATTTTTAGCCAAAATTTTCAAAAATCAAATTTTTTAATTTGTTGGATGCTTTTTGGAGAGCACACAAATGCCGATAATCGTACCACAGATCGCCGAATTCACAATATAAACTACGCAATTTACGATTTTTAGCTGAATATACTCTTTGCCAATAAGCCGAATTTTCAGAGATTATTTTACAATCAATTGACGCCCTTTCATAATTTTTTTTCCAAATTTTTTGTCTAATATAATTCTACAAGCCTACTTGACTTCAAAAATCGAAAATAAGCTCTAACACTCTTTGATTGCCCGATCAAGCCAGTCGATACAACATTCTTAAATAGTTTTCCTATTTTTCGCTATTTTTTTTTCAAAAACTATAAAGCTTGAAGTTTCTTGATCAAGTTAGGGGATGGGATCCGAATTTTCCATCCCCATCCCTATCCCCAAAAAAATGGAAAATGGGGATGGAAAATTCGGTCGGGGATCATCCCTTTTACAACCCTGTGCCCAGAAAATGCCCAATATCGCTCTTTTTAACTTTTATTTGATTGCGTTTGGTGGAGTTTTAAATTTTTTTCGCATTTTGATGATTCATTTCATTCGAACTTATTGTGAAACTACTTATAAAATTGAAAAAATGTTCAACATATGACGTCATTTAGAACGCTTACGCGTTTTTTATTTTTGAACAAAATTTTTTATTTTTGTTCCCATATCCCTTTATCACCTTTTGGTTAGAATGCGTAGCCACTACTCCTTTTAACGTGTGATTTTAACGTTGTGGCTACACATTCTAACCAAAAGGTGATAAAGGGATATTGCCGAATTAAACTTTCGGCGATATTGCCCCTCCTGTATACAGTTCGAAAACTAAAATTTATTAATAATTCGACATGAATTTGTTTTGTATTTCTCAAGGTTATTAAAATATCTATTTCTGAATATTTTCGACAAAAAACAGGCACTAAGAAAATGAAAATAACGCCGATCAAAAATAAAGCGGATAAAAATCAGGTGGATTAACGTTTCCTCCAAATTTAGATGTTTGGATTAAATTCTTAATGAAATCTTAATCAGTGAGATTATTTTACATGATATTTAATCTCTGTAGAATTATTTTCTTATCTGGGTTAGAATTTATATGTACTAGAAACCGACTTATTTTTGACATAAAAAACAACTCCTTTGAACAAATAATTCTTAACTCAGATTAAAGGACCCCAATTTATAAAAATATTTTTGTAATATCAACTATTTTTAAATTTATTCAATTCATGTTCAAGATATGTTTTAGTTTTAAATTCAAGTTTTTAAAGTCAAATTTTTAAATTTTGTTGCTCAAGATATAATTTAGAAAGATGAATTTTAAGAAATTCATAATTCTTCATAGTTGACTGAACCAGGGATGGGCACCGCACTAAAATATCTGCTCTGAAAAACCCGATCCGATTAGCAAATTTTCAATGAGGTTTCCGATCCGATAACATTTTTTTCCAGCTCGGTTCCGATCCATCGGCAAAAATTTTGGGACCGGAAATTTGCATTGCGCTTCCTTGGTCTGAACCAGCTCATGGCTTGATAAAAAGTGTTATTTAAAAGTTTTCAAAGTAGACTCAAATTGAAGCTAAAAATATTTTAAGTAAAAGATCTCAGTTTGATTTATCAAAAATCATTGCAGTTTTTAGTAAATTTTACTCAAGCTAACTAAACATTTCAGTATGATATTAAATCGAAAATTAATCAATATTTTCTGCAAATATCTGCCTATTTGACACCACTTTTTACATGTCAAGGACGAATTTTAGTCAAAAATTTGCGAAATCGAAAATTTTCTTTATTTGATAAAGTTTTGCAAAAACATATCTCCAAATCTTTTTCAGAATATTTTTGATTTGCACTTTTGAATACACAGCCAGTACTTATTTTTAGACATGACATGGTTCAGAAACTTATTTGTGGAAATAATCTGGCTGAGTAAGATTTTCTCAGAGATTCAAAATAGATTATGAATAATTTAAATTAATTTATTGATAAAATATACTTATGCAGTGCATAATATTGCGTATGCAATGCATAATATGCACTTATGTACCAGTTGTAGTCATGAAAACTCAATCACCGTTCAAGATGCTCTTGGCCCGAAATCAAAGGAACTGTAGATTTTATGCCATATCTAGGGTCATACCCAGGAGTAAAATCGACTTTTAAACCAGCAATTATATTGGGATATGAAAATAAGTGACTAATACAGAATTTTGAGGGAAATTTTTTGAAAAAAAAAAGTATTTTTTTCGGAAAATTTTGCCCGTCCAAAATGGCCTTTCTTACATTTGTATTTAAAATTGCGGTATAAGTACGCTCAGGCCCGCCTCCATTCTTCCCCAAACGTGAAACTCGCCCATAAGAAAGCCCGTAAAATTTAACGTAGGTTACGATTAAAAAATTGAAGGCAAAAAATGGCTCATCAATATCAATTTGCAATTTAAGTGTTTTCGCCTACGCATTTTTCATGAAAATTCCTGCAAAATGACGACAAATTTTTCTAAAAATTGAAACCAATAGAATTTTCGTAAATGTTTTTTCGTGACATATAGCTTAAGGGGGTAACCGACGGAGGCT
>SCLH01001221.1:175344-201287 GCA_004367855.1 Oikopleura vanhoeffeni
TTTAAGAAATTTTGACGAAAATCCTAAAAAAAAGTAGGAAAAAATAACTTTCGAACGGCTCATCGTATAAAATTTTCAATTATATTTTTGGAAATAAAATTGCAAACTCTATGACATTTTTGAATTGTAGGTCTGTGGCGATGTTATTTCTGCGCCGTTTTGGCTCCCCAAAATTTTCAAAGGGTGTGAGGGGGTTAAGGAGAAGTATTTCATACGAAATATTTTCAAATCATCGAAAAGTACTTTCTTGGTTATGAATTGAAATAAAAATACTACCAATATGTTTGTAATGTTCCATATTTTCAAACAACTTATTTTTATATAATAGCAAAATTTGTTTCGTGAGTCTCATTTAACGACGACCACTCCGGGTGGTAAAGGGCCTATACAGCGACCTCTTTGGCATATTTTGACTTTGAGTTAAGATTGTGAAAAACTCAAAAAAGATAAAGCGAAACTAAAAAAAATGCCGAAACACTTTCACACCAACTGACAACCCTCAATCTT
The DNA here is from genome assembly GCA_004367855.1 of Oikopleura vanhoeffeni. NCBI lineage: Eukaryota > Metazoa > Chordata > Appendicularia > Copelata > Oikopleuridae > Oikopleura > Oikopleura vanhoeffeni. Next base: position 175,852 of record SCLH01001221.1, read on the forward strand.
TTTGGGACAACCACTAGATGAGCTAGAAAACTATTAATGACAAATCGCAATTTCTTATCTTTTTATAATTTTTAGTATAGTTAACCCCTAGACTCATAGAGCCATAAAAGTGGCTTTCATTTTTTTTTGAAAAGACTGGAAAGGACAAAAATAATCAAAATTGAAATTCAAGGTTCAAATCGCCCATAGAGTTAGCAATTAATTTCTGAAAAATGATAGAAGATTTTTTTTTTGGATGTTTCGTTCGAAATATATTTTATCCTACTTTTTTTTTTTGGATTTTTCTCTGAAATTTTTCTTTTATCAAGCTTTATCTCACATTTATTTTTAAAACAACCAAGGTCTTAAATACTCAGTTTGTAGGAATTCGTCTTGACCATCTTTTAAAAAAAATAATAATGTTTCTTACTAAATTGTAACCTTTTTTATTTTTTTTGTTTTGGAAAACAGAAAAAACTTGCTCCATGAATGAGAAAGCGGGGCGGAAATATAAGGCGCAGACATATTGTTTACCACTAATTTCATCATTTCAGAGGTTTGAGAATTATCGTTTCATTAGACGAAACCCATAAGGTATTTTGAATCGGAGACCAGGTTAAGGAAACATGAAGGTTCAACTTAATTTATTTTACTAGCATTTCATTATTAAAATGTCGTATTGGTTTCCGTGGAAAACAGTTTGAGTTAACTTTCAACTTTTCACAGCGGAAGTGAAGTGATTAAAATTTTTAATTGCTTCTTAATATAATTAAAAAAATTTGAGTCTATCCTTTATCTCAATGATTTTCACAACAATTAATTCCCCTAACACTTAAACTTTTCCATAATATGACTTCAAAGTCAGTTCCAAAAAGTGGCTCTCATGCCTCTGGGGATATCAGATACATCAATAGTCTAGGGGTTAAAAATAATATTAAAAACTTGGAAGTGTAAAAAATTAAAATAATTCGTCTTAAATTTTTCAGGGAAATTTTCCAAACGCTTAATTTTAAGTTTTCAGATATAATGCAAATAACACGTTGGTCGAAAGAAAAAAAATTTCGAAGTTAACCGGTCGTTTCTGATGCATTAACAATGAACGATTAACTAGGAGTCAGCATATATATACAAGTTTTAGCCCAATAACCGAATCAACTTCGATCTGTTTCTGGTCAGAGTCAGACAAATATATTTCGAAATATTTTCTTAAATACTATTTAATGCGCATCATAGCCTCAATTACTATGATGCTTTAGTGAGCTAGAGACATTTTTGTTGCTGCTTGGATTTTATTAAAATCATGCGGGTATGACATTTTGAAGATGATAAAAAATGTAATTTAGTTTTTCTGGTTTTCAAATTCGAACAGTTAAAAAGTTAAAAAATAATTAACGAGTGCTACAGCTCATTTTTTTCAATTTTCGATGTCAGAAATTCTCTGGCCATTAAATCAAAAAATAAGATTTTTTGGTGGTTAGTTTAAATTTTTTGGCATATGGTGAAAGATGAAACATGCAGTGTTTAAAATCGGGATTACGGGCGAAATCAAACGAACTGACTTGGCTTGACTCAATGGAAAATTTCTTTTTTCTTCATATTTCGGCAGAAGTCAAGCTAAATTTCAGAAATAAAGTTGAAAACTTTTTATCCAATATGCAAAATTTATCCACTAATGAAAAACAAACATTGCCTATTTGTTGCAATACCATGTTGATACTTAACCGGTGTATCCAGCATTTCTTAACAGCCATGTTACATTGCCCATGTAGTCAGAAAAGTGCCAATCGGCTCTTAATAATTCAAATGACATATTCAATTCCCTATACATACAAGGAAGTTATACTCATTTTAAAGTCCAAATAATTTTATGCACGATTAAATCACTACTGAAGCCTTATTTTATTCGAAAATTTAATATTTTTATCTGACAAATAATACGTAAAGAATTTTTTCAATATACAAAAAAACGAATAAATTTGACATATGAAAACATATTTTTAATAATAACTTCAAAAGCCATTATCTTACTCTCACTTTTATGATTTCTACTATACCAAATGGCTATAATTCAGGAACCAGAAAAGTTAAAAAACATAAAACATCTATTACGGTACTTGCTGGGAATTTTATGCCACTTTTTTAGCCAACATTTTTATATAATTCGGCGTTTGAAAACGACTCATCCGATTGAGTTCTTAGATAGCTTAAACTGAGCACAAATATTAAGAAAAGAATAAATTATCAAAAAATTGGCCGATTCGGACCTATCTTAATTTTAGATTCTAAAAACTTAATCGGATAAGTCGTTTTCAAACGCCGAATTAGATAAAAAATTTGGCTAAATCGTGTGTATAAAGCACGCACCCTTTTGTACTACAAATGTAATACGCGCACAATTTGTACTGCAAAAAAGGTGCGCTGAGTCCACGGCTTAAACTATGTAAGTTTATTTTCAATAGAAAATCAAACCATTGAAAGTTGAGCTCATCAGATATGTCGTCAGTTTTTTTTAACTCTTAGTCACCTTTTGACGAGATAAGATAATCTTTGCACCATGAATTATTAATTTGTGGTAGTCCAGAAAGCCTTTATAATGCCCCAATTAAGAGGGTGGTCGCTCATCGAAACTTTGACAGAAAGTGTTAAAAAAATTGTTTTTAGGTAGTATCAGACGGGGAGTCATATCTTTTGATTCACAGATGATAGAAACTGATATTTGCGACATTAGATATTTTAAAATTGGGTTACTTATGAAAAAAAAATCAATTTTTTAACAATTTTAGACAAATATCTACTGGAATCTCGTCGGATAGTCGCTTAGGTCGTTTTTTTTTAATGTAGAAGAAAAAAGTCCATCATTAGTATTTATACTCATACGGTACGAGTCAAACCTTGCTACGTAGTAGACATGGAATTGGCCATCTTCGCCGTAGCCTAGGTCCAAGTTTCCATTCTAACTCACCGTTGCATGCAGCATGCGGCATGCCTGCTCATGCAAGTATTAACAAGAAGACTTTCTTTATGGATGAGAATAACATCTCTGAATATATTCAATGAACTACAGTTAATCCTTAGTAACTTACTCGACCGCTCCCTAACTTCGAACTGACTTAAAATATTTAGGGCCGAGGAGAAAAAGTTGATTGGTCAACTTCGTATCTTATTGGTTGATACATGAATCTAATTGTATTCAGCGTAGTCACGCCTACACACACTATGGAGTATGCACAGTATGCAATGTAGTATGCGCACAGTGTACGCACGTATACAGAGTATCCTTTAGTATACAGGATATCCTTACTATACAGAGTATCCTTAGTATACAGAGCTATCCTTAGTATTGCCAGAGTATACTACTTAGCATGTACATATGAATTGGGTGCTACGCTATGAGAATTTTCAACTTATCGATAACACCTCTAAATAATTTTGGATTGATGGGATATTTAATTGGATTGGTTTTAATACCCCATATTTTTCAAAACTTGCTGTTTATTTTTTTTATTGATGGTTTAAATTCTCAGATTTTAGATATCTCTTTATGACCTTTTGATTAATCTAGTAGATGTGGGTTGAGGGCGCCAATCCTAAGACCCCTTCTAGCCACTCATGGGCCGCTTTCTCTTCTTGTTTCAGCCCACATCTATTAATAATCAAAAGGTCATAAAGGGATATAGCCTATATATTAGTTTATTTCAGCACCGTATTCTTTATCGATTAATCTACAAATGGCGTTGCAACATTAATAACAAATTGGGGTCCTGTTATTTATGTATTTTGCTGTGATTTTGCATAATTATGTTCAAAATTACTTTCAAATTTCACTGGAAATCTTTTAAAACATATTTTAGGAAAACCCAAAATTACAAAGAGAAAATTCAATAGCTGTTATTGGAAGGAAAGGAATAACTTAAAAGTAAAAGCATTTTATTTGAAAATAACTTAATATTATTTCATTTCTAATGACAAATTTGGTTACAGAAAGCACGGGCGTGCTTAGTGTACCCAAATTGAGCAAATTGGTCAAAATAAAAATTATTTTGTAAAAAGTGCAAATTGACCAATTAAATTTAAACAACATTGAAATTATTTCAAACGTCATCAGTAGAATGGCAATGTAAACTGAGGACAAAAAGTTGATTGGCCAATTTGGGAACACTAAGCACGACCCTTATTGTTCAACAAAATCTCATTTTTCGATTTGACATTACCCAGAAAATTTTCGAAATTTTTTTTTTTTACAAGATAATTGACATTGGTGAACTCAGTTAACCATTTAATATGGTGTTATTTGTTCTGCATCAAGAAATAAGATAAAGCCCCTACAACCTCCGTAAGATGAGCGTTTTTTGACAGCAAAATAATGGCAGTTCTGCGAAATACTGTTTTATATCGATTTTTAAAAGTTCTAGGCCGATCATGCAATTTCTCAGGATTAACCTTTGTGATTGATTATGCTCGAAGTATCGATAAAAACATAAATCTTTTTTGATATAAAATTGAAGGTTTTTAATCCGACTAGATTTAATACACCCTCGAGATTTTCAGGATGGACATTGATTCAAAAGATTAGAAAATTACAGATCAAAGATAATTTTGTGAAGTAAAGTTTATAAAATTAAATTTGACTGCTGAAGAGAAAATTTATTTTTTGAGAAGTTCAAATTTTTAACTCCAAAAACTTAGTCAGCTAGACATGTGGGATTTTCGGAGCACCTTTTTTTATAAAAATTAGCTTGAGCTTTGCCAATTTTTATTCCTGAATATAGTACATACCAGGACAAAGAATTACAATTGACCGAAACTGAAAAGCGTGAAGCGATGCCTCGTTGTGCATCCGTGCCGCCACGGATTCAAATTTTAACTCCCCGACATACCGAAATGGTGAAAAAACAACATATAAGACTAAGGGAGTTAAATCAAAATCCCGTATAACAGCCAGATGTTAAGTGCGAAGGCCATGGTAGAAAATATGTTACGGTCATGCGAGATTATGCTGATGATGTTTGTACAAAAACCTTCAAAATTCCAAATAATAAATTTGCTCTCAGACTTTATGGGAGTTATAAGGCCATTGGAAAGTTTTAAAGAGTAACGACTTTTTATTAGAAAATTTAATTAGACCCCACAAAATTTGGAAGTTCACATTATACATTTTGTATCAGTATATCATATTTCACTTTTTATAGCCTATTGTGGTACAAAAAATAGGAAATACAGTACATTATGTACACTGACTAACCATTTATGGAAACTCTCGATAATGGAAACCCCTTACCATTTAATGGAAACCCATCACCATTTATGGAAACCATTTTTGAAAAAACAAGGAATTACCATTTATGGAAAACATTTTTGAAAAACAAGGCATGTTTGAGTTAAATAAACTTGGTGTTTAATTTGCTCCAAACTCTTCTAAAAAGTTTGTTGATTTCGACTGCCCTATAATTGATCCCTGAACATGAAATTTAGAAAAAACTCAAAAAAAATTCCAATTTTTTTTAACTTTTTGGCTAAGAACAATTTTTCAAAGTTTGCCCAAAATTACCATGTAATGAAAACCCATAACCATTTAATGGAAACCCATACCCATTTAATGGAAACCCATTACCAATTATGGAACCAATTTTTTCGCGAAAGTGGGTTTCCATAAATGGTTAGTCAGTGTATATTATACTTTAGCTATGGAGGGAAGCCGGGCTTCCGAAGCCCCATAATATAACTGATCATTGTCATGCTGATTGGCTTGCGTTCGATAATCTAGTGATTTTGTTGTTCTCTCTTCAAAACTGATCAGCATGCGTTTGATCAACTGGATTCCGACTGGATTCCAACATTGAATACTGTGTATCTTTATAATGTACTATACAGTGGGTGAGACCAATAGGCACACCAGCAATACACATTAGATTGCAATAAACCAATAATAATAATAATGGGCAACAGCGAGACCAATGGGTAACACTTTTTTGCAGATTTGATTTTTTTAGACTAATGGACCCTGAAATTTTTTATAAAAATTCGAAGTCGAAGTTCGATTTCACCGTCTAAAATTGCTTCAAATTTTATCAATTTGTAGTTTGAAGGTTTTTTTTCAAATTCCCTGATGCGCTTTATCTCATAGGGGTATTATGTATAAAAATTTGAAAATTTACAGCCACCACCTCTTTACGCAAAAAATGATAAAATCTATTTTGCCTTAACAATCTCCTTAATAATTCAACTTTATTCAAACATACATTATTTTTCGTATCGAGCTTCTATTCACTGTTCGCTCAGTTTTTTCTTGAAACAGTTTCGCTAATTTCCCATAGCCTAGTTTGTCATCTCTTAAATTGATAATCCATAACTTGTTCTCTAGGATTATTTTTTTCGTATTTATCATAATTTTTTATCAATTTATAATAAAGCAATATATTTGTGAAATTTCACGTTTCAAAATTGTTGAATTTTATAATCTAGAACAAACAATCAAAAAAACTGTTTTTAAGTTTTCAGAAAATACTCTGCAGAAAATAGATGCATCAAATTAAAAAATCGAACAAGTGAGACTAATGGATAACACCCTTTATGTGAGACCGATCGGCAACAGTGAGACCAATGAGCAACACTTTTTCGAAAATCTCGTTTGATGCCCTTTGGCTTCATCCACGTATATATAATTACATTATTATAGTTTATATTATATAATATAAATTATATACCAGTGTTTTCAAACGGGATGAGTTTTCAATCCCGACTCGGGATGCGGATTTTGATCCTGATTCCATTTAAGAACACTGCCTAGTCGTCGATTTATGTGAAGATAATAGATAGTATTTCACATAAATCGACGACAGGCAGGATCGTCGATATACTTGCTTTTTTATACATAGTTCGGGTCATGAACAATTTATTTGATGAGAATGAAATTTCCAACTGATTTGATTGAGAGAAGGAAAGATCCCGTCAGAATAAATTCAAAGGATTCATCATTCACCCTTACAGTAATTTCAGGTTGAAAATCAGGATATAGCCAAAGCCGTGTTGAAAAAGACCCTATTTTTTCTCCATTAACTTTTTTTTCAGATTTTATTGGGATTTAATATCACTGGCATTTCTAATAGTCACAATGGTAGTGATACCGGTTGGTATTGCCTTTTTTAATGAAGCTATGACAACGGTTCCTGGCTGGATGTTTTTCAATTTATCACTAGATTCGTGGTTTCTGATCGATATCATAATCAATTTCCGCACGGGAATTGTCAAGGTAATTTTAAAATGAATGAGATAGATACAGGATGTACCATTTTTTCATGATCGTTTCCTAACGACGTTATGGATACTCTAGCCGATGACAAATTGTGCTTTGTTTTAAACAATGGTTCATTTTTAAAACAAGCCATTGTTTGTGCCTCATCACTGGTTTATCACAGCGCTCGCTTGGTGAACGTATCTATAGCGTCGTAACTTACGACTCGTAACTTACGACTCGTAAGGGAACGATCTCCAAAAAATGGGACATCCTGTATTAAAATCAAAATTCAACTGTGGTGCACAATATGCTCAATCAAACTTAGTGACTCTCTCAAGTAGGGTGTCCAAACTGTTTACATCTCGGCTTTTGGAAACGACTCATCCGATTAAGATCTGAAATGACCCAAAATTACCACGCATATTAAGAAAAAATACATCAACGAAAATTGGTTCGAATCGTTCTATTTTTCTACAAAAAAATATAATAAAAAACTGTATAATCTCAAATAAAAATATTAAAAAATGGTCAGATTCGGACCATTGTTTTTTTTCTCTTAATATATGTGTGGTCTTTTTTAACTATACGGTATAGACTATACCTCTTTTTGAACTATACGGTATAGTCATTACCTCAATCGATTGAGTCGTTTCCTAAAGCCAAAATTTAAACGGTTTGGACATTCTTGCTTGACTATACGAAGTGACTTTGGCTGGATTTAGGACATATTAATAACTTCAAAAATAAGTCGATCCTATAATTTTTATTGCCAAATTTCTTAAACTTTAAGCTTTTATTAAGGTTTTTATTTAAAATGTAACATTATTTTTGTCACATAAATTATGTTCTGTATCAAAAGTTAATAAATTTAATTTAGAAGGTTGTTGAATCAAATACATAGATAATTGGCGATTTATGACTCGGCTGCGCAAAGCCAGATTGGCCGCCAGGTTATTTAAGCCAGGTTATATTAAGACTGGCGGTATAACCCTTATTCACACTTTTGTGGATATTCCGGCTCTGATGAGGAAACGTAGTGTGTTTTAAATAGTAGGGCCGGGATATTCACAAAAGTGTGAATAGGGTATATCTGAGTTGAAAGGTTTCCAATAATTTTTATATTTTTTTTGTCTGAGAAATTGGCTATGATAATTTTTAAATAATCTCATTTCTCTTCCGATATCAAAAATCTGGCTGTAACACCGATTAGCTTTTAGTTTTAGATAATTTAATTACTGAGTTTTGAAACCCTTACTCTTTATGAAAATTTACTACTCACGTTAGAGCGCTAAACAGATACGTTTCTGACATAATTTTTTTTATATTTTTAAGTAATATATGGATCAAAGGCCCTCGGGTGACAGATCGTGACTATTAAAAAATACAAACTACGAAAGATACTTGCAACCAATAAAAATCCTGAAATTTAGAATACGTCAATAAAAATTTTGACGACCATCAAATCATTTTTTTGCATTTCGCATGATCGAAATAGTCTGTCAGCCGAGGGCTCTTAATCCATATAATGAAAGGTAAGAACGCCTAAAATTTACCAGCTCAAATTTAATTAATAGTACTTTTAGTTTATGTGTTGAAATTGACCCAGAAAAAATTAGAAAAAAATTATTTTCCGTTTTCCAAAAATCAGCGTTTTTCGAAAAATTTTGCCTATCATTTGGCTTGAAATTATTCATGCTCTTAATTCGAAATTTCAAAGCCAAATAATAGGCAATTTCAAAAACGGTTTTGCGTTTTTGAACACTTTCCTGATGTTATTTTGAACATATTTTTGCATAGATCATCTTTATCGTCTTTTTTGACGATAAAGTTTTTTTGACGAAAAAAAATTTTGACGAAAAAACTAAATCCAGTTGATAATTTTTTGACGAAAAAAGTTTTTTTGACGAAAAAATACAAAAATTTTGACGAAAAAAGTTTTGACCAAATAATTTTTGACGAAAAAATTTTCTCCCTGCCTTAAGGGGGTTGTGGTGTAAATAAAGCAAGAGTGAAACAAAATTGTTCCTTTGTTATCGAATCGTGGGAAAAAAAACTATTATGAGAAAAAAATTTGCACTCTGATTGGACAAAGCGACGCATAAATAGTATGTTTTATTTTAATTTAAAGCAAAATTGACCGAGATTAAACAGATTTTCTGAATTTCATTTTTACCGCAAAAACCGAAGAGATTTTTTTTAACCAGACGAATTACAACTATTTGAAAACGTCCGTACTTTCACGAAACATCCTTTGTTGAATCAATTTAAGCAAATTGACGATAATTACTACTTTGTTGAATTGAGACATATTTTACCGGTTTTTCAGTACGGCCACTGGTGAGCCACCCTTCACCAAAATCAAAAAATTTACTTGCAGTTGATAAAGAAGGTTTTAGTCTCCAGTATTTTTTTCTCATTATTCTATCTGCCCGTTATCGACCCTTCAGTCCAGCTGGAGAGTGCTATTTCCCCAGCAATTCCAACATTCTACACTCACAACCCCCTTAAGGGTGTCGGTGCTTAGAGACATATTTGCAGTTTTTCAATTTTCTTTCTCTTGATGGTAAACTTTTTGCCACTTCGGAATTTTCAAATGTTTTTTTTTAAGTCCATAATTTTTACTTTGTAAATGGACTTTTAAAAACAGACTCAAAAACGGAAGATTTTGGTTGAAGGTGTCTAAAGTGAACTAAAATGAACATTTTATTAATTAGTAACCGAAAAAACGGTCCTGTCCACCGAATTTTTTTTTTTCATACGATTTTTACGTCAAAATCGAAAATTTGCAATTTCCAAAAAATTTAAAATAAAACGAAATTTTGGCACATCGAACACAAAATTTTCATGAGATGAATAAAATAAATTGATTTCGGTGAACAAGACGGCTAAACAATTTGGCAACTTCAAGTGAAATTAAATTTGTTAATTTTTGATTAAAGAGGGCTTCAACCGATTTTTACTAAACCGTAGTTTGTTGCATAAAATTGAATTTTGAGTTTGAAAAAGAGCGTCGAAACAAAACGAGAACATCTTTAAAAGAAATAAAAGGTGGCATTTTAAGCCGATGATTTCAAAAAAAATTAGTTTGAAAAGTTTTGAACAAGAAATAAGGATAATTTTCAAAATATTTCCAAATATTTTCGACCAAAAATCACAAAAACATGTCATATGATTTTTCAAAGAGCATATAAAAAATATGTGGTCATCCACGCAAAAATTTAAAGTGGCAACTTTTAAGAGTGTTTCTCGTTGATTCGAAACCAATAATAAAAAAACTTCTAAAGAAAAAATAAGGAAAATTTTATCATTATTTTCGGAATTTTTTTTTTAATTTCTCAAAATTTGACGAATTCGAAAAGACGATTTGAAATAAGGAATTTCAAAAATAAAAAATCGGTTTTAATGTGTTCAAGCTATCTTGTATAGATTTTTTTCTGGTCATTTTAAGACCTAGGATTTTTTGGAATTGGCCAGTTTTTTTGGCCAGTTTTTTTGTGCATTGGCCAGTTTTTGCTCTCTTCGCGACCTTTCGTACATTATTGACCCTAGTTGCTAATACGTTCTCGTAAAGTCGACTTCCGTTCTTGGGTACTTCAAGTCTATACGATGAACTTGAGATTGACCTTGACTTTGACCGGTCATTAAAGGTCAATATTTGTCGCCGACCCTCAATCAAAAAGGGTAACCGAAAACGCTTATTTTCACTGGCCAAAAATCCGCTTTAGCATTTCATACGGCTTCGCTAGAACTGGATCCATCTACCTGTAAAAATCCACGAAAAATTGCCTTAAGGGCGGTTATGTACGCATAGATTTTCCTTACATTTTCTCCCCTTTCGGCCAAAAAAAAGATGGCTTGGTCTTAGACTTTTTCGCTCACTGGTTTGCTCCACCGGGTGGCGTTCACGTGCATTCTAGGCTGTTATAATCTCTCCAGGCTACCTGGCCCAATTACTCATTATTATCGTTGTGATAGGATTTAGTAATCTGGTATTGGGAAAGCGAAATTTTTTTTTGGTCTCTAGTAAGTAGATCCGTTGGAAAAACTGAAAAATATTTTTTATTTTTTTCACGCTTTCCCTAGGCGGGTGTAACTTGAGTCAATGTGTTGCAATCAATTTTCCAGAACCTAACTTGTGTTTGGCGGAGATATTCTCATATTATTTCTAGGTATATTTATTTGTAAATGTTGGAATAAAAATTCTTTGACACAATCACAAAATTTTTTTTCTCAAGAAACAACGTTCATTAATTTATTTAAAAGTGGTGTTTCTCCTTTATTATCGATGGTTTTACAGATTTCAGAAACATGTTTTTGTTTTCCAGGATTATCTATCGTGTACTTGCATTATCACATCTATAATTTAAAAGGAAGCTACGATTTCATGCGGTATTTGAGACATTTCTCTGAGAAATTTGAGTATAAGGGATATAGTCTCACTTTTAATCATATTAATGATTTTCTGAGGGATTTTTTGTCGATTTTTGTCAAAAAATTTTTTTCACCTTCACTAAATATTTGATAACTTTCGGCTATCTTTGCTCGGCCAACCCTGTTGAGGTTCTGGATTATGGGCAACGACTATTGATCTCCAGTTCACAGCCGCCTCGTTGGAGCTGCGTTTTGAAAATGAAATATGTTTTTTTTCAGTTTTTCAGGTTATACTACTGCGTACCCGATGAAAGTTTTTTTTGCTTTGCAGTGACCTAGATTCCTATCTAGTCGACTGTGATTGTAATTTGGCTTGCCGTGTTTGCTGAGAGCGCGTTACTGCCTAGAATTTGCCTTCACGCCACTGGTGAGCCCAGTGATCGGAAGTCTAAGCCAGTCGATTCTTATTTTTTTGCCCGAATTAGTGGGTGGAATTTAGGACAATCTATTTGCGTAATCCCCCTTAGTCTGTTTTTTTTTGTTCTGAATTTTACATAAAAAAAATCCTAAGGCTTAAATGACCCGAACAAATTCTCTACAAGATGCTTTTGACCGATTAAAAGACCGCTTTTTTATTCTTGAAATTCCTTATTTCAAATCGTCAAAGTTAAATTCGAAAACAATAATACGAAAATTCAAAAGTTACAAAAGTTGCCTAAATTATAAAACATTACTTTGATTGTATATTGAAGGGAATATATATATACCCAGTAAAAAGTTTTTCATGAAGAGCCCATTTCCAAATATGTCTCTTAGCACCGACGCCATTAATATAATTCATTAATTTTTTTTCAAATTAGACTCGCCTGAACTTGAAATGTAAAGAACATGCTTGAATTCTGGATCCCAGAATATATTATTAGTAACAATGTCTGTTGAGAATTTTTTTGAAATAATAATTTTATTTTGTATACATATCATCATTGAAATTTTGTCGTACTTTGGTCCAAGAGTCTCAAAGCTCCTGTTTTAACACTAATCACGCTTAANGGTGCTAATATATTGCGTTGTTTGTATCATTCAAATATTTAGGATTTGTACTCTGAGGGCGGGTAATCCATTTTCTATAATCCATATTCTATGAAATATATATTAAATGCTCCTTTGTGGACCATCCAGAATGACATCAAAGTCAGCACACTCTTTAAAATTCAAGTTCAAATAAATGCAACCAATAAAGTTTAATGAGATAAAGTGTAATATTTTGTAAAATTGTATTATTTAATAAAGATATTTCAATCAGACAAATTTAAGCAATATAGAAAATTATAAAAATGCCTGAAATTTTATTTGAGAGTGAAAGGCGATCCCACAAATTTTTCAATAACGAGAAAAAACTCGTGGAAATTTTCAAAATAGCGAATCAAGATCATTTTATACATATATTTGAAATAAATTCCGAAGGTTAATTGAACTTGATTTATTAAGGAATATGCTGATCCTGATGTAATTCTAGATCCAAAAACTATTCGTCGGCGTTATATCCTATCATGGTTTTTTGTGGATATGATAAGCACAATTCCATTAGATTATATCCTACAGCTCGTTTATGGATTCGATCCCAAAGGTAAGAAATAAATGCCGATTTATTTCCAGTAAGTGTTTCTATGATCAGTATTCATATAATTTACGTACATTATGTACCTGATTTGTTAACCAACTGCAAATTACAGACTCGAGTCCAGTGCAGACCTCGGCACCCACTGGCTTGATAACCAAGCCAAGTTTTTTCGGCTTGAGTTGGCTTGACGTTGCCTTTATTTTCAAGCCAAGTTTTATGGCTTGACTATAAATTCAAATGTATTTAGTTAAAAAGAATTATTTTTTTGGTCATTGATTCAAAGACAGACAAAAATAGTGCTAGAGATGCAAATTTTTAAAATTGAGACTTTTAATTTCATCCAATTTCAAATTCTTTTTTAGTCAATATTTTTAATTCTTGAATACAATTTTCAAATTTAATTTCTTATTTTTGAACAAAATTTTATATTTTTGAACAGTTTCGTCTATTTTTTAATTTAATTTTTCACCTAAATTTTACATGAGATGATGATAGATTAGATTATTTTTTTTATTTTTATTTTGAAAAAATTTTATTAATTTTTTATTTTTTAAGAAAATTAATTATTAATTTTTTTTCTTATTAAAACAATCGAATTTTGAAGCGTAATTTTGAACTTTTGAAATCAAACTTAAGTTTTTGAAAATTGTTAATTAAAAATGTTGTGAAAAATTTTGGCCTTAAAAACTCAAGGCAAATCCAATCTAAGCTAACAAAATTTTTTGTGTTGTCAAGCCAAGGCAACGAAATGTTTTCTTCTGGTCAAGCCAAGCCAGACAATAACTCTTGTCAAAAAAAATCTCATTAAGAAAAATTTCTGTTTTTAATCATTATGCGAAAATCACCCATATCCCTTTAACACCTTTTGCTTAATCTGAGAGATGTGGGTTGAAGGAGCCAATCCTAACACTCCTAAGACCCCTCTTAGCCACTCATGAGACCGCTTTTAAGCCCACATCTCTCGTATTAAGCAAAAAGTGTTAAAGGGATATCCCTTTATCACCTTTTGATTAATCTGTGAGATGTGGGCTGAAAAGCGGCCTCATGAGTGGCTAAAAGGGGTCTTAGGAGTGTTAGGATTGGCTCCCTCAGCTCACATCTCACAGATTAATCAAAAGGTGATAAAGGAATATCCTTTTCCCAACCTAAGTCCATCTTAAAAATGCTTGCTTTCTCTATAGCGCGTGTTCAGATCTCACTTATGTTGTCTAATTGATTGTCTTGAGTATGATTATAGGCCAGGGTGCTTGATATTGGGACAGCCGAAATTGATCGGTGTGTAATCACTCCAGCAATCACTAAGGCAGCATTAAAGGAATTCGAACACGCGCTATAAAAGAAGCATTGTTAAGGGGGTGCCATAAGTCCTGCAGATTGGTAAAATATACCTAAGGAGGAGATAGATTTTGGTGAAAAAAAATGCTAAAAATCGCAAAAAAAAATCGGTAGTTTTTCTGCGATTACTCAGAAAACTGAGTGATTTTTGAAAACGTTCTAGAGACCTAAGTTTATAATCATACAGAATTATAATTTGAGCTGCTTTCTAAATATAACTCGGGAGGAAGATAGATTTTGAAGAATTCGGTCGAGGGCACTTGTACTGGTAACGTACTCATGGTGTATCGAAACAAAAGTCATTGATCAATGATTTTTGACAAGATGAATGGTAGATCTACAACATGGCTAATCTTAATTGTCCCACAGTTTCTCGTTAGGCTGATTTCTCATCCAGAAAAGTCATTCCAGCGCGACCAGTACCCCTTAGTGAGTGCCATAAACCTGCAGACGGAGTCATTAAACTTACGAAATAATAAGTCAGTATAAATGTTTTTATGCTTATTATAGTTAGTAAACGATATAAATATGTTTAGCTTGATAAAATTATTTTATTCATTTCAGGAAGATTTTTGAGTTCGAGTTTTCATTTTGAAATCGTAAAAATTTGAAAAATTCAAATAATATGGAAATTTTCGTATTTTTCGGCCAAAATTTTTTCTGTTTTTTATATTTCATCTGTGAAAAAACCAAAAAAATGGCTACTTTAACTTTTTTCAAAAACGCCTACATATTTTCTGACAGCGTTTTGAAAATCATGAAATCTTTATTTTTCATCTTTTGTCGAGTTTTATAGAAATATTATGAAATTTTCGCAAATCATGTCCAAATTTTTTAATTGTGGTTTTTCGAATTATCAATAAAAAATCAGGTAGAATCAATAATTATTGTTATGTATCTATTAAATATCGTATGTACTAAATGAGTTGGGTCGCGGATTTTCATTTCTAACTATCGATGAAATTTTTAACACTCGCTGTACACTCGATAAGTTGCATAATTGTGGGTGTAATGCGCATTTCTTTAGATAGTAAGAACATTTTTTAATATCAAAAACGCAATTGAAGGTCAATTTTTATCTCAAAAAAAGTTGTTTTCTCTAATTTTGCCATTTTTGACCATTTTTCACGAGAAAAAAATTCATATCAAGGAATTTTTAATTAGCAACATAAAACCAAGAACTTTTAGCGATTACCCGACAATGTCTGAAGTTGATTAATATCGTCTTCAAAAAATTATATGGTCGGGTTAAGTTGGAAATGGAGTTCCAATGAAAAGTGGTTTTTAGTATTTTCACAGATAGTCAGTTATTTAAGATATTAAAAATATAAACGTTTGCGAGAATGACCTTTTATTGAAGATAAAATAAAAAAATAAATTTTCAACATTTTTTTTTTTCATTTATCGCTCTGAAAAAATGTACAATCTGCAGGACTTATGGCACCCTTTACATGCTTTTTTTATAGGGCGTGTTCGAATTCTTCAATGCTGCCTTGTGATTGCTGGAGTGATTACACACGATAATTTCGGCTGTCCCAATATCAAGCACCCTGGCCTATAATCATACCTCAAAGACAATCAATTATACAACATAAGTGAGATCTGAACACGCGCTATAGAGAAGCAAGCATTTTTTAAGATGGACTTAGGTTGGGAAAAGGATATTCTTTATCACCTTTTGATTAATCTGTGATGTGAGCTAAGGGAGCCAATCTAACACTCCTAAGACCCTTTTAGGTACTCATGAGGCCGTTTTCAGCCCACATCTCACAGATTAATCAAAAGGTGATAAGGGATATCCCTTTAACACCTTTTGCTAATCTGAGAGATGTGGCTGAAAACGGCCTATGAGTGGCTAAGAGGGTCTAGGTTTAGGATGCTCTTCAACCCCATCTCTCAGATTAAAGCAAAAGGTGTTAAAGGGATATGGGTGATTTTCGCATAATGATTAAAAACAGAAATTTTTCTAATGAGATTTTATTGACAGAGTTATTGTCTGCTTGGCTTGACCAGAAGAAAACATTTCGTTGCTTTGGCTTGACAACACAAAAATTTTTGTTACTTAGATGGATTTGCTTGAGTTTTTAAGGGCCAAAATTTTAACAAAATTTTTAATTAACAATTTCAAAAACTTAAGTTTGATTTCAAAGTTCAAAATTAGCTTCAAAATTCAATTGTTTTAATAAGAAAAAAATTAATAATTAATTTATAATAAAAATAAAAATTAATAAAATTTTTTCAAAATAAAAATAAAAAATAATCTAATCTATCATCATCTCATTAAAATTTAGGTGAAAAATTAATTAAAAAATAGACGAAACTGTTCAAAATATAAATTTTTTCAATAATAAGAATTAAATTTGAAATTGTATTCAAGAATTAAAATATTGACTAAAAGAATTTGAAATTGGATGAAATTAAAAGTTCAATTTTAAAATTTGCATCTCTAGCACTTTTTTGTCTGTTTTTGAATCAATGACCAAAAAAATAATTCTTTTTAAAAATACATTGAATTTATAGTCAAGCCATAAAACTTGGCTGAAAATCAAGGCAACGTCAAGCCAACTCAAGCCGAAAAAACTTGGCTTGGTTAAAGCAGTGGGTGCCGAGGTCTGCACTGGATCGAGTCTGTAATTTGCGTTGGTTACAAATCAGGTACATAATGTACGTAAATTATGTGACTACTGATCACAGAAGAGCACTGGAAATAAATCGGCATTTATTTCTACCTTTGGGATCAAATCCATAAACGAGCTGTAGGATATAATCTAATGGAATTGTGCTTATATATCACAAAAACCATGATAGGATATAACGCGACGAATAGTTTTTGGATCTAGAATTACATCAGGATCAGCATATCCTTAATAATCAAGTTCAATTAACTTCGGATTTATTTCAATATATGTTATAAAATGATCTTGATTCGCTATTTTGAAATTTCCACGAGTTTTTTCTCGTATTGAAAAATTGTGGATCGCCTTTCACTCTCAAATAAATTTCAGGCATTTTTATAATTTTCTATATTGCTTAAATTTGTCTGATTGAAATATTTTATTAATAATACAATTTAACAAAATATACACTTATCTCATTAAACTTTATTGGTTGCATTTATTTGAACTTGAATTTTAAAGAGTGTGCTGACTTTGATGTCATTCTGGATGTCCACAAAGGAGCATTTATATTATATTTCATAGAATATGGATTATAGAAAATGGATTACCGCCTCAGAGTACAAATCCTAAATATTTGAATGATACATAACAACGCAATATATTAGCAACCCAATCAAAACCTCTGATTGCGGAAGGCCGATTTCATTGGTCAGATTAAGAAAGGATAACCAATCAATGCCAGATTTTCGCATTTTTCAATATTTAGGATTTGTATCTGAGGGCGGGTGATCCATATACCACATTATTTGGCACAATTCTTGAAAATTGATTAAGCTGATTAGTGGTTTAAACAGGAGCTTTGAACTTTGGACAAAGTACACAAATTTCAATGATGATTGTATACAAAATAAAATTATTATTCAAAAATTCTCAAACAGACATTGTTATAATAATATATCTGGGATCCAAATTCAAGCATGTTCTTTCCATTCCACGTTCAGGCGAGTCTAATTTGAAAAAAAATAATGAATTATATTAATGGGTCCGGTGCTAAGAGACATATTCGGAATGGCTCTCATGAAAAACTTTACTGGGTATATATATCCTCATATACAATCAAGTAATGTTTATAATTTAGGGCAACTTTTGTACACTTTTGAATTTTTCGTATTTTGTTTGAATTTAAACTTGACGATTTGAAATAAGGATTTCAAGAACTAAAAATCGGTTTTAATGTGTTCAAGCTATCTTGTAGAGAATTTTTTGCGGTCATTTTAAGCCTTAGATTTTTTTTATGTAAAATTTTCAAAAAAAAAAACGACTTTTACAGGTCAATTTTTGTATGTGATTTCAGTAGATTTATCCAGTTCTAGCGAAGCCGTATGAAATCTAGAAAGCTGATTTTTTGGCCAGTGAACAATTAAGCGTTTTTCGTACCGTTTTTTTGATTGAGGTCGCGACCAATATTCTGACCTCTAATACGGTCAAAGTTGCAGTCAATCTCAAGTTCATGTGTATAACTTGAAAGTACCCGAAAAGAATCGGAGGTCGAATCTTATCCTGATGAACGTATTAGCAACTATGGTCAATAATGTACGAAAGTTCGTAGAGAGCAAAAACTGGCCAATGCACAAAAAACTGGCCAATGCAAAATTCCTAGGTCTTAAAATGACCAGAAAAAAATCTATACAAATAGCTTAACACATTAAACCGATTTTTATTTTTGAAATTCCTATTTTCAAATCGTCTTTTCGATTCGTCAAATTTGAGAATTAAAAAAAAATTCGAAAAATTATAAAATTTTTCCTTATTTTTCTTTAAAGTTTTTTATTATTGTTTTCGGGAATCAACGAGAAAACACTCTTAAAGTGCAGCTATCTAAATTTTGCGTGGATGACCCATATATTTTTTTATATGCTCTTTGAAAATCATATGACATTTGTTGTGATTTTTGTCGAAAATATTTGAAATATTTTGAAATTATCCTTATTTCTTGTCAAACTTTCAAAACTAATTTTTTTTGAAATCATGCTTAAAATGCCACTTTTATTTCTTTTAAAGTGTTCTCTTTTGTTTCCGCGCTCTTTTTCAAACTCAAAATTTAATTTTATGCAAGCAAACTACGTTTAGTAAAATCGGTTGAAGCCTCTTTAATAAAAATAACAAAGGTGTTCCCATTTCACTTGAATTGCCAATTGTTTAGCCCGTCTTGTTCACCGAAATCAAGTTTTTTTATTCATCATAAAATTTGTGTTCGATGTCCAAAATTGTTTTATTTAAATTTTTGGAAATGCAAATTTCGATTTTTGACGTAAAAATCGTATGAAAAAAAAATTCGGTGGACAGACCGTTTTTTGGTACAATTAAAAATGTTCATTTTAGTTACTTTAGACACGCTTCAACCGAATTTGCCGTTTTTGAGTCGTTTTAAAGTCATTTACAAAGTAAACAATTATGCATTAAAAAAAAACATTTGAAAATCCAACGTGGCAAAAGTTACCATCAAGAGAAAGAAATGAAAAAACTGCAAATCTGTCTCTAAGCACCTACACCCTTAGCGGGTTGTGAGTGTGAATGTTGGAATTGCTGGGGAAATAGCATCTCCCCAGCCTGGACTGAGGGTCATAACGGCAGATAGAATAAATGAGAAAAAAAAAACTGGAGACTAACCTTTTTATCACTGCAAGTAAATTTTTTTTTGGTGGGAGCGGGGCTCACCAGTCCGTACTGAAAAACCGGTAAAAATATGTCTCATTCGACAAAAGTAGTAATTATCGTCAATTTGCTTTAAATTTGATTCAAACAAATAAGATTTTTCGTGAAATACGGACGTTTCAAGTAGTGATAATTCGTCTGGTTTAAAAAAATCTCCTCGGTTTTTATGCGGTAAAAATGAAATTCAGGAAAATCTTTCCTTCTGTTTAATCGTCGGTCAATTGTTGCTTTAATTAAATAAATAATACAGTATCGTCCTTTGTTCCAATCAGAGCGTCAAATTTTTTCATAATAGTTTTTTTTCCCCGATTTCCGATAACAAGGAAAATTTTTGTTACTCTTGCTTTATTTACACCACACCCTTAAGGCAGGAGAAAATTTTTTCCGTCAAAAATTTATTGTCAAAAACTTTTTTCGTCAAAATTTTTGTATTTTTCGTCAAAAAAACTTTTTTCCGTCTAAAAATTATAAACTGGATTAGTTTTTGTCAAAATTTTTTCGTTCAAAAAAACTTTATCTCTAAAAAAGACGACTAAAGGATATCTAGTGCAAAAATTGTTCAAATATAACATCGGAAAGTGTTCAAGAAACGCAAAACCGTTTTTGAAATTGCCATTTATTTGGCTTGGAAATTCGAATTAGGAGCATGAATATTTCAAGCCAAATGATGCAAAATTTTTCGAAAAACGCTGATTTTGGAAAAGGAACATAATTTTTCTAATTTTTCTGGGTCAATTTCAACACATAAAACTAAAAGTGCTACGAAATAATTAATTTGATGTGTAAATTTTAGGCTTCTACTACATTATATGATTAAGAAGCCTGGTGACGACTATTTCATCATGCGAATGCCCAAAAAAATGATTTTGATGGTCTGTCAAAATTTTATTGACGTATTCTAAATTTCAGATTTTATTGGCTGCAAGTTCTTCGTAGTTTGTATTTTTAATAGTCCAGATCTGGTCAACCCAGGGCATTTGATCCATATATTACTTAAAATATACAAAAATTATGTCAGAAACTAATCTGTTAGCCTCTAACGTGAGTAGAAAATTTTCATAAGAGTAAGCGGTTTAAAACTCAGTGTATTTAATTATCTAAAACTAAAAGCTAATCGTGTACGCCAGATTTTTGATATCGGAAGAGAAATGAGATTATTAAAAAAATATCATAGCCAATTTCAGACAAAAACAATAATAAAAATTATTGAAACCTTTCAACTCAGAATACCCTATTCACACTTTTGTTGAACTATCCGGCCTACTATTTAAACACACTTACGATTTCCTCATAGCGCGGGATATCCACCAAAGTGTGAATAAGGGTTTATACCGCAGTCTTAATAAACTGACTTAATAACCTGGCGGGCCAATCTTGCTTTTGCGCAGCCGAGTCATAAAACGTCCAACTTATTGATAGTTTGCATTCAACACCTCTAAATTAAATTTATTAACTTGTTGATACAGACATAATTATGTGCAAAATAATGTTACATTTAAATAAAAACCTTATAAAAGCTAAGTTATAGAATTTTGCAATAAATTATAGCGATCAACTTATTTTGAAGTTACTATAATATGTCTAAATCCAGCCAAAGTCCTTCGTATAGTAGCAGAATGTCCAAACCCGTTTAAATTCTGGCTTATGGAAACGACTCCAATCGATTGAGGTAATACTATACCGTAATAGTTAAAAAGAGGTAAGTCTATACGTAAATAGTAATAAAAGACCACCACATATAAGAGAAAAAAAAACAATGAGTCGACTCTGACCATTTTAAATTTTATTATGAGATTATACATTTTTTATATATTTTTTGTAGAAAATAGAACGATTCGAACCAATTTTCGTTGATGTATTTTTTTCTTAATATGCGTGGATATTTTGGGTATTTCAGATCTTAATCGGATGAGTGTTCAAAACCGAGATGTAACAGTTTGGACACCTACTTGAGAGTCACTAATTTGATTGAGCATATGTGACCACAGTTGAATTTTATTTATACAGGATGTCCCATTTTTTGGGAATCGTCCCTTACGAGTCGTAAGTTACGAGGCTATAGATACGTTCACCAAGCGAGCCTGCTGATTAACCAGTGATGAGCACAAACATATGGCTTGTTTATAAAAATGAACCATGTTTAAACAAGCACAATTTGTCATGGTAGAGTATCCATAACGTCGTAGAACATCATGAAAAACTGGTACATCCTGTCTTATCTCATTCATTAAAATTACTTGACAATTCCGTGCGGAAATTGATTTATTGATATCATCAGAAACCAGAATCTAGTGATAATTGAAAACATCCAGCCAGAACCGTGTCATACGTTCATTAAAAAAGGCAATTACAACGTATACTACATTGTGGACTATTAGAAATGCAGTGGATATTAAAATCCAATAAATCTAAAAAAAAGTTAATGGAGAAAAAAAAGGGTTTTTTCAACCACGCTTTGGCTTATCCTATTTTCAACTGAAATTACTTAGGGTGAATCATGACATCCTTTGAATTTACTTCTGACGGATTTCCTTTCTCAATCAAATCATTTGCGAAATTTCATCTCATTCAATAAAATTTTATATGACACGATATGTCATAAAAACAGTATATCCCTTTAACAGTTTGAGTGATTTGAAAGATGTAGGTTGGGGGAGCCAATCCAAAACTCCTGAGACCCTTTAGCCACTCATGAGGCCGCTTTCTCTTCTTTTCAGCCTACATCTATCAATCACCCAAAGGTGTTAAGGATAATCGACGATCCTCCTGTCGTCGACTTTATGTGAAATAACTTTATCTATTATCTTCACATAAATTCACGACTAGGCAGTGTTCTTAAATGGAATCAGATCAAAATCCGCATCCCGACCGGGATTGAAAACTCATCCGTTGAAACACTGAGTATCTATAATTTTATTATATCAATATAAACTATTAATAATGTATCTATATATATACAGTGGATGACAGCAAGGGCATCAAACGAGATTTTCGAAAAAGTGTTGCTCATTGGTCTCACTGTGCCGATCGGTTCACATAAAGGTGTTATCATTAGTCTCATTGTTCGATTTTTTTAATTTGATGCATCTATTGTTTGCAGAGTATTTTCGAAAACTTAAAAACAGTTTTTATTTGATGTAGTTCAGATTATGAAATTTTAACAATTCTTTAAACTGTGAAATTCACAAATATTTGATTTATATAAATTGATAAATTATGATAAATAGAAAAAAAAATCCTAGAGAACAAGTTATGGATTAATAATTTAGAGATGACACACTAGCTTATGGAATTATCGAATCTGTTTTCAAGAAAAAAGCGAATGAAGCTGACACCAAATATGCTAGTGAATAACAGTTGAGATTATTAAGAAATCATACGTATAAGTAGATACCCTAGATCTTCATAAATTTATTAATTTAGTGTAAATGACTCGCAATTATCTATCGTGGGGTTGTACTAATTTATCAAATTTATATACAAATACCTATAGATAACAGCGCATCAGGGAATTTGAAAAAAACCCTCAACTACAAATTGATCAAATTGAAGCAATTTTAGACGTGAAATCGAACGTTCACTTCGAATTTTATAACAGAATTTTCAGGGTCATTAGTCTAAAAAATCAGAATCTGCAAAAAATGTGTTACATTGTCTCGCTGTTGCCCATCTATTATTATTATTGTTTATTGCAAGTCAATGTGTATTGCTGTGTGCCTATTGCTCACCCATGTATAGTACATTTAAAGATACAGCAGTATTCAATGTTGAAATCCAGTCGGAATCCAGTTGATCAACGCATGCTGATCTTTGAGAGAGAACAACAAAATCATAGATTATCGAATCCAGCCAATCAGCATGACAATGATCAGTTATATTTATGGGGCTTCGGAACGCCGCTTCCTTCCATAGCTAGTATAATAATACCTGACTGAATCATTTGGAAACCCATTTGCGAAAAAAATTTGGTTCCATAAATGGGTATGGGTTTTACCATTAAATGGTATGGTTTCCATTAAATCGGTTAGTGGTTTCATTACTGTAATTTGGCAACCTGTGAAAATGTTCTTAGCAAAAAGTTAAAAAAAATTGAAATTTTTTTGAGTTTTTTTAAATTTCATGTCAGGATCAATTATAGGGCAGTGAAATCAGCAAACTTTTAGAAGAGTTTGGAGCCAATTAAACACAAGTTATTTAAACTCAAACATGCCTTGGTTTTTCAAAAATGTTTTCAAAATGGTAATTCCTTGTTTTTCAAAAATGGTTTCCGAAAATGGTGATGGGTTTTCATTAAATGGAGGAGTTCATTATCGGGGTTCCATAAAATCGTTAAGTCTAGTGTACATAATTACTGTATTTCTCTATTTTTTGTACCAATAGCTATAAAAGTGAATATTGATATACTGATACAAATGTAATAATGGTAACTTCCAAATTTGTGGGTTAATTAAATTTTCTAATAAAAAGTCGTGACTCTTAAAAATTTCAAATGGCCTTATACTCCCATAAGTCGAGAGCAAATTTATTATTTGAAGTTTTGAAGGTTTTTTGTACAAACAATCATCAGCAATAATCTCGCATGAACTAACATATTTCTATCCATGGGCCTTCGCACTAACATTGGTGTCAACGGATTTGATTAAGCTCTTATCCTTATATGTTGTTTTTCACCTTTCGTATGTCGGGAGTTAAATTTGAATCCGCTGGCGGCACGGATGCCAACGAGCATCGCTTCACGTTTCATTTCGGTCAATTGTAATTCTTGTCCTGATAATGTACTATATTCAGGAATAGAAAATTGGCAAATCTCAAGCTAATTTTTATAAAAAAAGGTGCTCGAACAACACATGTCTAGTGACTAAGTTTTTGGAGTTAAATTGAACTTTCAAAAATAAATTTTCTCTTCAAGCAGTCAAATTTAATTTATAACTTTACTTCGACAAAATTATCTTTGATCTGTAATTTTCTAATCTTTGAATCAATGTCTCTGAAATCTCGAGGTTTTAAAATCTTAGTCGGATTAAAAACTTCATTTTATATCAAAAAGATTTATGTTTTTATCGATACTTCGAGCATAATCAATCACAAAAGGTTAATCTGAGAAATTGATGATCGGCCTAGAAACTTTAAAAATGATATAAAACAGTATTTGCAGAACTGCCTTATTTATGCTGTCAAAAAACGCTCATCGGTTTTCTACGGAGGTGTGTAGGTCTTTTATCTATTTCTTGATGCAGAACATAACACCATATTAAATGTTACTGGTATCCAATGTAATTATCTTGAAAAAAAAAAATTTTGAAAATTTTCTGGTATGTCAAATCAAAATGACTTTGTGTTGAACAATAAGGGTCGTGCTTAGTGTTCCCAAATTGGCAATCAACTTTTTGTCCTCAGTTTACATTGCCATTCTACTGATGAGTTAAATAATTTCAATGTTGTTAAATTTAATTGGTCAACTTTGCAACTTTTTACAAAATAAATTTTTATTTTGGACCAATTTGCTCAATTTTGGGTAACTAAGCAGCCCGTGCTTCTGTACCAAATTGGTCATTAAGAATAA
>SCLH01001221.1:201308-214184 GCA_004367855.1 Oikopleura vanhoeffeni
ATACCTAGAGGAGATAGATTTTGGTGAAAAAAAATGCTAAAAATCGCAAAAAAAAATCGGTAGTTTTTCTGCGATTACTCAGAAAAACTGAGTGATTTTTGAAAAAACAGCTTCTAGAGACCTAAGTTTATAATCATACAGAATATTATAAATTTGAGCTGCTTTCTAAATATAACTGGAGGAATATAGATTTTGAATTTAAATATCGATGAGCACTTGTACTGGTAACGATTCAAGTGTATCGAAACAAAAGTCATTGATATCATGATATTTTAACAGATGAATGGTAGATCTACAACATGGCTAATCTTAATTGTCCCCAGTTTCTCGTTAGGCTGATTTCTCATCCAGAAAGAATGCATCCAGCGCGACCAGTACCCCCTTAGTGAGTGCCATAATACCTGCAGACTGGAGTCATTAAACTTACGAAATAATAAGTCAGATAAGTTTTTATGCTTATTATAGTTAGTAAACGATTCCATAAATAGTTCAGCTTGATAAAATTATTTTTATCTTTCAGGAAAATTTGAGTTCGAGTTTTCATTTTTGAAATCGTAAAAATTTGAAAAAATCAAATAATATTGAAATTTTCCGTATTTTTCGCCAAAATTTTTCTGTTTTTTATATTTCAATCTGTGAAAAAAACAAAAAAAATGGCTACTTAACTTTTTTCAAAAACGCCTACATATTTTCTGCACAGCGTTTGAAAAATCATGAAATCTTTATTTTCATCTTTTGTCGAGTTTATAGAATATTATGAATTTTCGCAAATCATGTCCAAAATTTTTAATTGTGGTTTTTCGAATTATCAATAAAAAATCAGGTAGAATCAATAATTTAATTTTATGTATCTATTAAATATCCGTATGTTCAACTAAATGAGTTGGTCGCCGCGATTTTCATTTCTAACTATCGATGAAATTTTTAACACTCGCTGTACACTCGATAAGTTGCATAATTGTGGGTGTAATAGCGCCATTTCTTTAGATAGTAAGAACATTTTTTAAATCAAAACCGCAATTGAAGGTCAATTTTTATCTCAAAAAAAGTTGTTTTCTCAATTTTGCCATTTTGACCATTTTTCACGAGAAAAAAATTCATATCAAGAAATTTTTAATTAGCAACATAAAAACAAGATTTTACGCATTACACCCGACAATGTCTGAAGTTGATAATATCTCTTCAAAAAATTATATGTCGGGTTAAGTTGGAAATGGAGTTCCAATGAAAAGGTTTTTAGTATTTTCACAGATAGTCAGTTATGTTAAGATATTAAAAATATAAACGTTTGCGAGAATGACACTTTATTGAAGATAAAATAAAAAAATAAATTTTCACATTTTTTTTTCTTTCATTTATCCTCCTGAAAAATGTATTTTGGAATCCACTAAAATTCCAGCAAACACTAGCACGGAACAAATAAAAACTACTCTAGAAGCGTTTTTTTTCAAATTTCGACCTCAAACTCAAAATACAAATTTTTGAAGGTCACGTGAAAAAATTTCGAAAAAATGTGCTTCGATTTTTTCGAAAGTAGTATCAAAAGAAAGGCACGAAAACACTAATCAGAAAGTTGGCTTACGTCAAGGTGAAATTTTCAAGTTTTATTGGTTAAATTAAAGCAAACGTTATTTTTGAACTTCATTTTGAAAAAAATGCTTAGAAAAAAATCGAAAAAACACGAAAATTTCAAAAAAAAACTTTTTGATAATTTGGTCGGTAGTACACTTGGTTATCATCCCAAATCAATTTGGACCATTGTCAAAGCCCGAAATGCCTCATAAAACCAGCGACCAGTACCCCCTTAAGATGGACTTAAAGTTGGGAAAAAGATATATTTGTGTCTCGAAAATTTTGAGGTTGGTTGAGTTACTGCCAAATAAATGTTTTTCGGTGTCTGCAATTTGGTATTTTCCAACACCTAACATTATCACAGGTTTTCGCGAATTAAAAACGTCAAATTAGGAACCACCAATCGCTAAAAATACCTGATCGAGTATTTACATCGAATTTGGGCGCACATTATGTAAATTAACTGATCACAGAAACATAACTGGCGCAGAATGAACCCGGCGTAGTTAAAATTAAATTCAGCTAATGCATCTCGCGCTATGAAACTCGTTCGGTTTGCCAAAATTTTATCTCTACTGCGCCTTCTGAGACTTTCACGACTTATTCGATACGTCAACCAATGGGAAGAAGTCCTTTCAACTACAAGTAAGCATTCTCTTAGTTGTACATAGTGTACCCAGACCACGTGACCGAGTGCTAAGTGAAATTCAAATTTTTAATCTAGGTACACTGTTTAGTTCCAAACTTTGGCTATTTTGATTAAAATACTTCGCACTTTCACGCTTAGTGTACCTTTATTAAAGTAGGCCCGACAAATTTTTATTTTACCTACCGTAACTGATTTTTTGATATGTCCTAAAAAATCATGAATAAAAAAATTCTACTATGCGAAAAAAAAATTCAAAATTTCACCAGGAAAGTCTGCATAAACGCAAAATCGTTTTTGAAATTGCCTATCATTTGCCTTGGAATTTTCGAAATATAATTCAAGAATAATTTCAAGCCAAATGATAGGCAGTTTCAAAAACCGTTTTTCGTTTTTGAAGACTTTCCTGGTAAAATTTTGGAAATTCCTCCGCATAGATCTTTTTATTCATGATTTCCTAGAACATATCAAAAAATCAGCTACCGTAGGCGAAAAATTTTTGTCGGGCCTACTTTTAATGTTAAGGTTGTATCGGCTGGAAAGACTTTTTGAGACGGCCATAACTGTTTTCTCCATGTTAAGATTAGTTTGCTAATTTCCAGATTGTTAGTTCGTAATCTCAAGAAAATTTTTTTTGAAAATTTGTAACGATTGCATGTTGTTTCATTGTTGAACTAACCCATGAATCAGGTTAACGGAGAGCAAAAATAAATTCTTGAAAGTTGTAATTTTTTGACACCTAGTATTAGAAATGTTTGGTTTTTACACATAAGTTATAGAATAAATAAACGGAAAAAAAATGATAAGTTGCTTTTTTAATTATTATACTGAAAGAGCTTCAAATTTCGAAAACTGTTGTTTTTGCCACGGAGAGCTGTATTTTTTCACATGTTACATATTATAATATTTCCACGTTTATCAGAGTTTTTTGGACAATAACAGGAAAAATTGCTTCCTTTGAATCGCTGATTTCATTTTTTAACTCACAGGATGATTTGAAAAGTATTTCTTGACCTCAATGTCATCGTATCAAGTTTTAAGTAGCCCCGAATGAATTTTTAGTATGATTATTCTGGAAAATGGTATTATAAACTTATATCTAATTATGCACCGAGCGCTAGAGAGCAAAACAATTTCTCATATTCAATTTTCATTATTTTTTCAAATTTTTCATCTATTATATAACTAAACAGGCCTACGCGACTTCAAAAATCGAAAAATTAGCTTTCTATCACTTTGAGATTGCCAGACGATACAACCTCCTTAAGGGGGTGGTGTGAGTCAATTTTGACATTTTGGAGGCTTGGTACGGCTAAACTGATGACGGTAGAACATTTCTCATCAATACATATGATAGATCTATCCTTGATCTCGCGATTCCATTCAAAGTGCGCGTAATCGCAATTTTGAAAATAAAAGTCATGATTAGAGTACATAAATGACGCCAAAAGATTCCTTGGGTACGATTTGCTTGGAAACGATATAAGCAACTATGGTCTGATTTCGAACACACGATGCTAGAGATCAAAACATAATATTTATGAAAAACTCTAATTTTTTTCTAGAATCCGCTGCGCTTAAAATCCGACCATAGTTGCCCATATCGTTTTCAGCAAATAGTACCCAAGGAATCTTTTTGTGTCATTTATATTCTCCAATCATGACTTTTATTTTCAAAATTGTCGATTTCGCGCACTTTTTTGACGATTCACAGTCAATCAGGTCGAAATTCAAAAAAGTACTTCCTATTTGATGTTCACCACCCCTTGGGCTTGTTACATTCCGAAAATGACATTTCCACAGAAAAAGCCGTATATCAAAACGTCGAAAAATACCCTTCTTCGGCACAATCGACCAGATTGCCGACCCCTGAGGCAAAAATCGAAAAAACAGCTCCTATTCACTAAAATTCAGGCAATTTTCCGGATTCTCACCAAATCTCAAAACTTTCCGATATAAGCTCTAGGATCCTTATTTCTTTGAAAAAAGCTTAGGGACTCGTGTTTAACCGCGGTTAACCGGATGGTTGGCGAGAGTGGTACTGAACTGTCAAATGGCATCGCGAGATCAAGAATATATTTATCATATTTATTGACGAGAAGTGTTCTACCGTCATCAGTTTAGCCGTATCAAGCCTCCAAAATGTCAAAATTCACTCACACCACCCCCTTAGGGCCTCGGTGCTTAGAGACAGATACGGATATGGGCTGTTGATGAAAAACTTTTTAGTTGGTTAATATATTCCCCTCAATATACCATCAACGTAATCTTACATAATTTAGGCAACTTTTGTGACTACAAAATTTTAGTATTATTGGTTTTTTAGAAAATTTTTAGTTCGAATTTAACTTTTCGAATTCGTCAAATTTTGAGAAATTTTTGAAAAAAGTTTCGAACATTATGAAAAAAATGCCTTATTTTTTGTTCCAATTTTTTTTAATTGTTTGTTTCAAATCAACAAAAAACACTCTTAAGAATGGCTACTTTTACTTTTAGCTTAGGTGACCACATATTTTTTATATGCTCTTTTAAAAATCATTTGACATGGTTTTGTGATTTTTGGTCAAAAATATTTAGAAATATTTTGAAAATTTTCCTCATTGCTTGTTCAAAAATTTTCAAACTAATTTTTCTGAAATCACCAGCTGAAAATATTGCAAATTCCACCGTTTATTTCGAATATGTCCTCGTTTTCTTCCTTTGCTCTTGTTCATACTCTTTTTTTACTTATTGAATTATTTATTGAAATTGTGTTGATAAATAATAATTTTTGCACCGAAACTAAGGTTTGGGAGAAATTGGTTAATCAAAAAAAATATTTCGTTGGAACTTGCCAAATTGACAAGCCGTCCTGTCCACCGAGTTCATTTATCTCATAAAAAAAATATTTATTTCGATGTGCCAAAATTCGTTTTTTTGGGAAATTTTTAATTTTCTATTTCGACGTAGAAATCGTATGAAAACAAATAAAATAAATTGAATTTGGTCGACAGGACCATATTTTTTGGTTACTAATAAATAAAAATAAAAAAATTATCTTACCTCAATTTTGACGCCTTAAGGGAGTCCCCCTCGCGAAATTAAATTCTCTAAAAATTTGACCCATAATTAATTAAGCAAAAAAAATACAATGGACATGGCCTCGCGGTCCAAAAACCACTATGTAGCGCGCTAGGGATCAAAAACCTGTTAACACTTTCGATAAAATATTTCGGAACATTTATTATGAATATTATTCATTTTCCGTAGGACTCACCGTTGATACAGTACGCAAATAATTTTATCTTGTTAATTATTTTTTTTTCTTAAAATACAGTAGATAACGTCTAAAACCTTGTTTTAAAGTCACTCAAATCAAAATTTCTCGAAATCGGCACGGGAATTTTTGTTCTGTTTTCACATATATTGTACAATGAAACCTTGCCTTTATTTAATTCGTAGTGGTTCCCCGGAAATTTGCTAAGAACAAAAGTTACAGCACCAGAAGCGAGGGGTGCGCTCACGCTAATCGTGGTTTTCACGAGCAAAAACCTGTAACCACTTTTGATAAAATATTTCGGAACATAAATTATGAAAATTATTTATTTTTCGTGAGACTCACCGTTGATACAGAACGCAAATAATTTTATTTTGTTAATTCATTTTCTTCTAAAATACAGTAGATAACGTCTAAAAAATTATTTTAAACTCACTCAAATCAAAATTTCTCGAAATCGGCCCAAGGATTTGTTTTTGTTTTCACATATATTATACAATGAAACCATGTATTTATTAAATTTGGACTTTGTTGGTTCTAAAAATATTCTGAATATAATCGAGAAATTTTGATTTGAGTGACTTTAAAAGAAGTTTTAGACGTTATCTACTTTATTTTAAAGAAAAAATTAATTAACAAAAAAATATTTGCGTACTGTATCAACGGTGAGTCCTACGAAAAATAATAATATTCATAATAAATGTTCCGAAAATATTTTATCGAAAGTGTTTACAGGTTTTTGATCCTTAGCGCGCCACCTGGTGGTTTCTGGACCGCGAAGCCATGTCCATTGTATTTTTTTATTGCTTAATTAACTATGGGTCAAATTTTCAGAGAATTTAATTTCGCGAGGGGGACTCCCTTAAACAAAAATGTACCGTTTTTTGAGTGTGTTTTTAAAAGACGATTTACAAAGTAAAAATTATAGATCGGAAAAAATCAGATTATACGAAGTAAGCTCAAAGGTTGAATCTTTCATTTGAAAATCATTTTATTTTAAAATTCCGAAGTGGTAAAAAGTTTACCATTAAGAGAACGAAAATTGAAAAAGTGCAAATCTGTCTCTAAGCATCGATGCCCTTTAATCTAAATACTGTTTGACATTAACTGCATGTTTATTAAAAAAATTCGAAGCGCGACTTTTAACTTTTTTTACTGATTTATCATCGCTTAATTTAAGACAATTTAGTGGCGTTTGTTCGAATCTTTAATTTAATATGTCTAATGCTTTTGATTGGTCATTGGAATGGATGTCTGCAATTTATGGTGCCGATGTTACAAGATTTTCCAAAGGATTGTTGGGTGACTATCGATAACTTAACTAATGCCACATGGTATGAGCAATATTCTTGGCAGGGATCAGCAATGCGTACTATCCTATTCATAAAAAATAATAAGATTTGTTTTAAAATGGCGGCTGAAAAGCGGGCAAGTTATATCCGTTTATCACTGTTTGGTTAGAATGCGTAGCCACAACGTTAAAATCACACGTTAAAAGGAGTAGTGGCTACGCGTAGGAGTAGTAGCTACGCATTCTAACCAAAAAGTGATAAAAGGATATCTTTCTAATCTGGTCTTTAAGATTAGTATTGTATTCAAAATTAGTTTCCAGAAATACTACCTTGATAATTTCCTTAAATTTTTTTGAGTCAATCAAGGGAACACCTCTACCCAACACATGCCATGAAAAATAAGGAGCTCGATCTGAAAGCCAAAGAGTTCCCTATCAAAAGTCTGAGAATTTGAATTAAATGAGGGTACTTTTATCCCTATAAGGCTATAATTGGAAATATGCCAATATGTTTTCAAAAAGCTTAAAATCTGAACACAAATGTGACCATCGTTTAAATGCACTTTCTGTGTTAAGCACAAATCTGTTCAATAAAAGTTTTATTATATCGTAAAAAATCGACTGAAAGTAATTTTAGTCGAAAAACTTCCTTGGTCATGTTTAATTACTTCTGAAAATATGAATCCTGTGCCAACGATGTCCTATTTGGCACTTTCCCGGGTCTCACTGTGACTACTCTTGACTCTTCCACTACGGGATTATTTTCAGCATTACCTTAATTAACGATTTCTGCACAGTCATCATCAAAATTTGATGCACATACTAAATTCAATATTTTTAATTTTTTGCCGATCCCTATTTCTTGGTCCTTATTCAAGGCTATGAGTCACATGCTGTGTATTGGGTACGGACAAGCGCCACCTAGAGGAATAATTGATTTATGGTTAACAATGATTTCAATGATCTCAGGCGCCGTATGTTTTGCAATGTTTATAGGTCACGCAACAGCATTAATTCAATCTATGGATTCGTCCAAAAGACAATATAAAGAAAAGGTACGTTTTTAAAGGTTTAATTTTCACGTATGGGGTCAGGTAAAGAATTCAAATTGTGTTGAAATTGTGAGTATTGGTCAATCGAAATGAACAAATAAATAATTAAATAGAAAATATTAAGGGTGTTACACTATATAAATTATACTATAGACTATAGTAAACTATAGTCAGGTTTTCAAAAGGGATGGTTTCCGGGCAACTTTCCATCTCTAAATTTTGCATTTCCTCTGTTGTGTAAAGAGATAAAAAAGAGAGGATAAAAGCCATCTCTTTTGAAAGCCTCACTATAGTACAGTGGTTGACCAGTTAAAACGGTTTTTGGTTCGTAGGGGATAAAAATTATACGTGAAATTAAATTAGGATTTCAAATTTAAGGCACCAATTTCCATCTCAAATTTTTTATAACTGATTGATTTTGCAAATGAACACACTATTCTCTGAATACTGCCGAATAATTTTTAAATTCAACTTTACATTGTTTTTCTCAAATATACTAGTAATTTCAAAATTTTCGCAGAAATCGGAAATTAAAAGCTCCACACGATTTCCATATAAATATCTTAGACCGAAATTTTGTCACCCAATGTCAAGTGACAAAAACTAATGAAAAGGGAGAAGGAGTAGGCTTTTTAGTGAATCCTCTAAGTCTTTAAAAATATTGTTTAACATTTACATTTTAGTATATGCAAGTCAAAGAATATATGCAATACCGCCGTTTACCCAAATCCTTACGTCTGAGAATCCACGACTATTATGAAAATCGTTATCAAGGCAAAATGTTTGATGAAAGTTCAATTCTAGATGAACTCAGTTCAAATCTACGCGAAGAAGTTATCAATTATAATTGTCGCCATCTAGTTGCCGCGGTTCCGTCACGGAATTTTTAATTTTTCACGTATGTTTTTTCAAAATTTTGGCAGAAATTTATCTTAAAATTTTTTTCTACGTCCAAACTAAGCAAAGATTATTGGTTTATTTCAAAGATAGGGAACAATCATTTGAGAAAATTTTCGAATTTTTAAAACAAAAAAATTAAGGATTTTCCTATTCATGATTAAATAAAAGAAGATTTGGGCACGTGACTGACCTCATTTCGGTTGTGCCCCCTATTTTTGATGCTGAACACGATCCATCATTTTCAAAGTTCGAAACTTTCCTCATGAGGGTGCTTCCTATCTTTGAAATCAACCATTGCGCTCTACCACCCTTGAAATTGAATTTCGGAAAAAAGCCGGTTGTAGATTGTGATCAGAATTTCAAATATGCATTTAGATTTGTTTTTCATAACACCACGTGCCCAGTGGCTTCGTGCCCAGGTTTTTTTATTCATGATAAATAAATCTGGTCACGTGACTGATCAAAAATTTCCGCTGGGTACTTTATTTTTGATGATTAACAAGATCTATGTTTATTTTTTTTCAAATTTCATCAGAGGTGTGTTCCCTATCTTTGGAATCATCCATTGTTTAATTTTTTGATGCAATTTCAGAGTCTGACCTTTAAAAATTCCGTTGCTCAGTTTTTCCGAGATGCAGATCATGAGTTTGTGACGGCTATTATACAAAACCTCAATTTTGAAGTTTTCCAACCTGGTGACATTATAATAAAAGAAGGTTCGATTGGCAAAAAGATGTATTTTATTCAACATGGAGTTGTAAAAGTCGAAAATTCTTCTTCTAATGAGTGCAGACACCTAGCAGATGGATCATATTTTGGAGGTATTTATTTATAATTTCACCTAAACTACAGTTCTCGCACCGCAACTTGTACAAATACCGATCCCAAGAAGTTGTACCAGTCAGGCAACATCCCTATACTTTTGCGTAGAAAGCTACATTGAAGATTAAAATTGCTTTATTTTGTAGTTAAATTCAAAATATGAATAAAAAGGTGTGCGTATAACACAAATTAAATACACTAACTTACCATTTGTGGAAACCCCTTGTAATGGAAACCTACCACCCTTTAATGGAAACGCATTACCATTTTTGAAAAACAAGGAATTATCATTTGTAAAAACCATTTTTCAAAAGCAAGGCATGTTTGAGAAAAATAAACTCTGTTTTTGATGCTTTATTTGGTCAAAAATATTCGAAAAAATTTGTGGGTTTCGACTGCATATAATAATTGTGCTCTGCACATGTAATTTGCAAAAAAAAATTGCAAAAAAAATTCCAAATTTTTGGCTGAAAACAACTTTTCAAATTTTGAGCAAAACTACCATGTAATGGAAACCCATTACCCTGTCATGGAAACTCATCACCCTTTAATGGAAACCCATAACTATTTGTGGAAAAGATTTTTTTTTCGCAAAATTGGGTTTCCACAAATGGTAAGTTAGTGTACAGCCAGCAGTTTTAATTATTTGTTATCGAAGCTTGCTTCATTTTCAAATCAAGAATTATCAAATGTAAAAATCCAAGAAAAGTTTTCAATTACACCACATATTCAAACTGTGATTTTTGATTGAAGTGGTTTTCACGTGGTTTTGGTATAATATCGGGCCGGCTGTTTGACTCTTCATCGAATTCATTCATTTTATTATAATTTATAAGTTTGAGATGTATTTTGATTATACTGAGTATATATATCGATTACGGGGGCTCCTGGTCCTTTTTTACTAGATTTTTAGCCAAAAATGTTTACATAATTCAGCTTTTGCTAACGACTCATCCGATTGAATCCTTAGATAGCTTAAACCAGGCT
The DNA here is from genome assembly GCA_004367855.1 of Oikopleura vanhoeffeni. Classification (NCBI taxonomy): domain Eukaryota; kingdom Metazoa; phylum Chordata; class Appendicularia; order Copelata; family Oikopleuridae; genus Oikopleura; species Oikopleura vanhoeffeni. Next base: position 211,835 of record SCLH01001221.1, read on the forward strand.
TCCAAAAGGGATGCATCCCCGCCGATTTTCCATCCCTATTCCCCTTTATCCCCCCAAAACGGGATAAAAAACGGATAGGGATGAAGGGGTAGATATCCCCTTTTATCCCGGGTCCGGATAGCCTATTCCCTTTTATCCTTTTTTGTAAATACGAATAAAATTTTAGCATGCAGACGGAATTACGTGGAGTATATTGGAAGGTGAATATTGTGGTATTTTGCGGTATTTTCGATGACTCATCACTGTCCGGTTAACCGGAAGTGAGGTTAAAATTGTGTTTTATTTCTTTATATATTACTTGTGGGGTATATTTGAGGGTGAACTTAATCTCAAAAAAAAATGGGGGTATTATCGAGACTCATCACTTCCGTTAAACCGCAGTGAGGTTAAAATTGGTTTATTTATTTATATATTACTTGGGCGTATATTTGAGGTAACAACCTGAGAAAAAATTGGCGCGTATTTTCGATGAGTCATCACTTCCGGTTTAACCGGAAGTGAGGTTGAAATTGTGTTTATTTATTATATATACTTGGGGGGGTATATTGGGGGGTGAAATAATCTCAAAAAAAAATGGCGGTATTTCGATGACTCATCACTTCCGGTTTAACCCGGAATGAGGTTGAAATGTGGTTTTTTATCTATATAATTACTTGGGGGGTATATTGGGGGTGAATAAATCTCAAAAAAAATGCGGTATTTTCGATGACTCATCACTTCCGGTTTTAAACCGGAAGTGAGGTTAAATTGTGTTTATTATTTATATATCACTTGGGGTTATATTTGGAGGGTGAAATAATTGTCCAGAAAAATTTGGTGATTTTCGATGACTCATCACTTCTTGGTTAAACCGGAAGTCAGGTAAAATTGTGTTTATTTATTTATATATAACTTGGGGTATATTTGAGGGTGAAATAATCTCAAAAAAAAATTGTCGGTTTTTTGATGAGAAGAATATATAAACCCAGTAAAAAGTGTTTCATCAAAAGCCCCATATCCGTATCTGTCAAAATGCACCGGAGGTCCTGATCATGTTTACAAATTCGGCTTAATTATGTCGGCTTAGAGTGGGCGTCGATATTGGGCTCTTTTGTTACACATTTTCCAAAGTGAAGTTTCTGAGAAAACCTTGCTTTCAGAAATAATATATTTTTTTTCCAAATACGTAGTACAACTCGTAAGAAGGTGCCAGTACTATTCAGAGCATCTGATACCTCAACCCTACGCTCACAAAATGGGTTTTTTAGTAGGCTTCCCTCAAAGCACTAAAAAGCCCTACTCCCTCATTCAGTCCTCCTCACTTTTCTGGTTATTTGCGATTCAACACTTCCAAATATAAAGTGCGCATCTCCGAGCGGTAGAAAAATTTCAACCCAATTTTGCCCCTAGTGCGTCAAAACAGCGTATTTGGGAGCCTCACGCAAAAGCCTACTCCTCCTGAAAATATGTAGGTTTTTTTTTAATTTGTGCTTCAAAATTTCACCGCAAAAGGCTGAATTAACGTCTGAACGGTAGCCTTTTTTCAAATTTCCTCTCCAAAGTCTCAGGAACGCACATTGTGAATTTCTAGTTTTGTTGAAATTCTGAACTTTTTTGAATTAAAAAAAATTAAAAATTGACAATTTAAGCGTTTCTTGGCCAGTATTTTCGATTAAGTGTCTACATTCGCAATTTTGAAAGGTGACAATACATTCTAGATCGAAATTGGTACCTTTACTCAAAATTTCTCAAAAATTTCACCACAATCCAAACCTAATTTTTTTTTTGAAAAAAACAAAATTTCCGAAAAAATCCTAAGCTTTAAAAAAACTCAGTGGTAAATTTCTCATACAACATGGGCAATCAAAAAGTTTTCTGAGACAACTCAATTATCGTTCCCCAGCATCCTTAAGGGGTATGCGACTCTGATTAATAAAGCCTTAGAGCAAAACATGCTTGAAATTGATACGAGGTGATAATTAAGTTGACTAAGAACCCAATCATCAAAAATTTTTTTTCGAAATTCGCATTTTTTCGATTTTTTCTAAGTATTTTAAAAAGATGAGTTAAAAATAACGTTTGCTCAAATTTGACCACTAACACTTCAAAATTCGACTTGACGTAAGCCAACTTTCTCATCAGTGTTTTACTGGCTTTTTTTGAGCCTACTTTCGAAAAAATCGAAGCACTTTTTTTTCGGAAATTTTCGGAAAATGACCAAAAAAATCATATTTCGAGTTCTAGCCCGAAATTGCAAAAAACTCTCAATCATCTCTTTAAAATTTTCTGAGGAATACTTGATAAAAATTTGAGCTATTTTGCAACATATCCTCGGAGAGATAGAATTTTGCAGTCTGAAATTTTTAAAAAA
>SCLH01001222.1:6921-19560 GCA_004367855.1 Oikopleura vanhoeffeni
TTTTCGGTCTTCCATCTACAGCTGTTTTCCAAAAATAAAACCCAACCTACGCAATTCATCGACATTACATCTGAAGAAATGAAAAGTTACTCAAAAAAGTCGGATCAAAAATTGAAAATGAAGCAGATTCAGAAAAAATTTTCCTAAAAAGTGATTTACTCAGAAGTAACCTACGATTTCTGGTCTCCCCGTGTGTGAGGGAGGTTAACGGGTGGTCAGAGTAAGAATTTTTGGAAATTCAAGGAAACAATAGAAATTATAAAAAAAACTTACCGCCTGAGTTTCAAGTAGGTATGACACAAAAAGTGGAATGAAGACATTTTACGTGGCACAAAAAACGAGGTTTTGTTTACAAAATCGATAATTTGATGAAAAACTTTAGTTTCGAGTAAAGAAGATAACTTGAGTGGAATGTTAAATATTAATAATAAGAAAAAAAATATATCAGTATATAAAAATTGTATAATAACAAAAAAATAAATAAGATAATCTGATTATCATTTATAAATTTACTACTTACTTTAACTAACTGAAATAATCCCTAATTTTCGTCATCAAATTTATGAAATGTAAAATGATTCGTCTCCTTTGACCTAGAATTGTGTCGGAGAATGGTTTTCATTCCAGCACAAATGTCTTCACCACTTGAAACTCAGGCGGTATGCTCACAGTAAATCACTCTCAGAAAACCAGAAAAACTAAATATTTTAATCAGAATAACTATTGGCCCATTTTCAAGCTAGCCGACATTGTCTGCGAGACTTGAAAACATGTTTTTAAACTTCTTGAAATACCGACACTTCATTGGTCAATCTGACCATGTTTTTAAAAAAATGTATTTTTCATTGTCGCGCCGACCGGAGAACCTTGGTCTGAAAATCTGGTTAAAAACGCCTATATTTTGCCTAGGAACGTTTGAAAAAAAACCCCTATCTTTTGCCTACAACTATACGCCGCACGCCAGGAACGAATAAATTTATTTTTCAAATGCGTAGGTTTTTGCGGAGGCTTACGTAGGTTTTTGCGTGGGTTCCAACTATACGCGTACAACTATACGCCGCATCCCCCTGTAATTGTGCGGCTATTCTATAAAGATAGCTCTCGTCAGGGCGCACATATCACCTGGCAAAAAACTAGAGAATTTTTTTGGCATGACGTCGATAGTGAAGCAAATGGCAAATTTNATTTTTATCGAGATAAATTTTTAATGAAAATTAAATTCTTTATTTATTTTAGCCCCGTAGCAATATTCATGATGATTATACTTTTGAACGTCGGAATAAGTGATATTGTAATTCCATTGGCAACTAGAGCCAAGGCCAATACTGTCAGTGGAGGATATCGGCCAAAAATCAATTCAGGCATAAATGACCCTGTTTCGGTTCTTAATAACATAGCAATTTTGTTACGCTATCCAAGCTCCTATGTACTAAAGCTCTTTTTCATAATCTATGTACTCACCAAAGTACTGAAACCCCCAGAGGAACAAAAAACACTACAGCAGGGTGCGGCGTATAGTTAGAAAGTTTGTCGCCAAAAAACCTTAACTATACGCGTAATTCTAACTATACGCGTACTTTCTAACTATACGCGTACTTTTGGGAAAATGTGCTCTGATTGGTCAATTTAGACAATATCTAGAGTTTAAAATTGCGTTAAAATATGGTCAGAGTAAGAATTTTTGGTGATTTTAAAGTTAATTTTTCGTTACAAATCTTCTAGGATGTATACATTTATTTTTATTCAAAAAAATGAAAAAAAGTTAATTTTTAATAAACATGAATTCGAAAAAGATTAATCCGAAAATCGTTAAAATGTCAAGGAAACAATGAAAATTATGAAAAAAATATGCTCACAGTAAATCACTCTCAGAAAATCAGAAAAACTATATATTTTTATCTTGAAAACATGTTTTTCAACTACTTGGAATACCGACACTTCATTGGTCAATCTAAACATGTTTTTAAAAAACTGTATTTTTCATTGTCGCGCCGACCAGAGAATATTGGTCTGAAAATCAGGTTTAAAACGCCTATCTTTTTCCCAGGAACGTTTTAAAAAAAGCCCTATCTTTTGCCTGTAACTATACGCCGCACGTCAGGAACGAATAAATTTATTTTTCGAATGCGTAGGTTTTTGCGGAGGCTTACGTAGGTTTTTGCGTGGAATCTAACAATACGCGTATAACTATACGCCGCACCCCGCTGTATATCAAGAATTGGGTAGGTNAGAAATTATTTCGAGGCTGGTTTTAAAGCATTTGCTCACTCGGTAATCAGTTTCGTTAACTCAATCTTCAAAAATTAAAAATTTGCCGGCGATGGATAATGCATATAAATACATCCAATTTGAGCATTTTGCTAAACCGAACGCTGTGCAACATAGATAGCAATTTTTAACGTCATTTCGGTCTTCGTTTGAACGCTAAGATTAAAGTAAATCTTCCTGCTTTACAAATTGCAATAATTAATTATAGAATGATTTTACTATGATTTGATAATAAAAGAAGAATTACTCACAATTAGTCAGCTTCTTCTATGTTGTTTTAGTCAAAAATTTCAGAATTATCTGTAAACTTTAATAATTTTACCTCGCACCCCTATGCTTTCAATCAGAATAATTGAGCACATAAATAATTCTTTCCGGCGCCAGATACTGTTATTTCATGTTACTGAAAATTATTTGAAATTTTGAACAAACCCTCATATATTTTGATCTTATCAGTAGAGAAGAGATTATGGCGACTATTTTTATATGCCCTCTTAGCAAAGCATTTATGAAACCGACCATTGAATATGGACAACATGGCGGTCACGTGACAAAAGGAAGAAGTAAAGTGTTCGTCGCGAGCAAACCGATTTGTGCTAGCCCTACTTATTGTGTATTTCATAATTATGTTTACTATTTTGAGTAAAAAAGTTTCTTATCATATTGGTATGAATGCTTGCGACAAAAGTCGAAGATTCCCCTTATTGAACGAGAGAAGAAAAATGATTGTCCAAAAAATTAATACTTCTTTATGCCCATATCGTGATGTCATGTAGGGGACAGAAAAGAAAGTCGACAATATTGCTATATTTATACTGGGGAGCCTCATATCCCTTATGCACCTTATTGACTAATCTATAGAGGTGGTTGAGGAGCCAAATCCATAACACTCTAAGACCCCTTCTAAGCCACTCATGAGGCCGCTTTCTCTTCTTTCCTCAGCACCACATCTTTTGATTAATCAAAAGTATAAAGGGTCACATATCGCGATTGTAGCTAAAATTTCTGCCGGATTGCCCATATCGCCGAAAGAGCCAGTATCGCCGAACTTGCGTAGGTGTGAAAGTTTCTATGACATTACTAATGAGATTCAGTAATAAATGACGATCATATTTTCATAATTTTGATTTCCCAATCGTACGCCTTTTTGAATCTATTATTTGCACGTGTTTTGGTAGAGTTTGTGTTACTACACTTTTTGGTATTAGCTCTCTTGAACCTATTGTGAACTCCTTATAATTTTTCAAATCTATGAAACGCCTTCGACGCCACAGCACATTTTCTACATATATTTTGACAAAACAAGAAACTGAATTTAACTGTTCCCCTTAGTCGAACGAAAGTGCCAATATCGCGGAATTTCTTTTGAAAAAACATTCGGCGATACTTGCCATTTCTCCTGTATAGAACTTTCCAAGAAACCGCTTGGCCAGTTATTAATAGTATTACTTTTATTTTAGTGATGCTACACAATCTCTGGATGATAAAGATTTGATTGAGTTATAATCCTATTTGAGAACTCTGCATTCATCTTCGTCGCGTTGCATGTTTAAAGAGAAAGAGGAAAACGTCGATAGTGATTGAAGACAAAACGTTGGCGCACACCTTCAGGGAAGCATCTTCACATATACACCTCTGGACCTCACGGAAGTATCAAACAAGTTGCATCATTTGGATGGCAAGCACTGAAAATCAATTGTTCACGAATCTTCAGGCATACTGATCGAGACCAAAATAGGTGAAGTATCTATACAAGGACGCGGTTAGTATTTTAAAGGAAACAATGATTTCACGACGACTGTTCAAACAGAAAAATGGGTTTCATGTGGAACAAGGCTGCAACTATCTACCGTATAAACAAGTCAGTAAAGATTTTATTGACGAGGGATCGATATTTTGAACAAGATGCTAAGGCGGGGGAGGGGAGTAGGCGACTGTGTTGGCTGTTTGAGGCCACCTTATATAAACCCCCCACCCCTATTTTTTTGTTCTTCTTGATCAGAATTCCGATTATCAATATAGCCTATAAAATTATAGGTTATGGTTAAATATGTTTTAACTAGAATATAGATTTTTTTTCCACAGCGCAGTAACTTTTAACAATAACTTATATGAATACATGCCCAAGTTCCTTAATATTCTAAGCTTAAAAATAATAGATTAAAATAGTTTTATATGGACCCGAGCGTCAGCAATGGATTTAATGAACGACCTTTGCTGACTGTCCACCTGGACAATGATGATATCTTGAAGCCCCTAATTCAACAGCCAAATGTCGAATAGCCCAATGACTCCGTTCTGAATTTCTGCGGCACTCCAATCTAATATCTCGCATTTCCGCATCATCAAAAACTTCTTGCAAGGGTCAGTACAAGCAGGCGTTGCGTTCTGAGGGCCGTATAGTTTACGCGTAAATAGTCTAGATTCCACGCAAACCATACGTAAGCTCAGCAAAAACCTCGCATTTGACACATAAATGATTCGTTCCTCGGCGTGAGGTAGTTATACAGGCAAAACGATAGGCTTTTTCAAACGTTTCCTAGGCACAGATAGGCGTTTTAAAGCAGATTGTCAGACCAATCTCCAGTCGGCGCGACAATGAAAAATACCTTTTTAAAAACATGTTTCAGATTGACCAATGAATGTTCGGTATTCAAGGGTATTAAAAACTGTTTTTCAAGTCTCGCAGACCAAGTTCGGCTAGCTTGAAATGGGACAATAGTGTATTCAGATGAAATGATTTAGTTTCTCTGGTTTTTCTGCGTGAATCTACTGTGAGCAATTTTTTATTTATCAATTTCCATTGTTTCCTTTGATATCCTTTAACGATTTTCGGATGAATTCTCTTTTCGAAATTCATAGTTTATTTAAAATTAACTTATTTCATTTTTTCAATAACAAATTAATTATATACATCCTCAAGAAGACTTGTAGCAACGAAAATTAACTTTAATCACCAAATTCTTACTCTGACCTATTTTAGAACGCAATTTTAGAAATCTAGAATATTGTGCAAATTGAACCAATCCAGGAGCCCATTTTTCCAAAGAGTTTAACGCTGGATCATAGTTAGAGAGTACGACGATACAGTTAGAATTAACCGCGATAGTTAGGGTTTTGGCTACAACACTTAATCTAACTCACGCCGCACCCCGCTCGTAATCAAATTTTGAAAAGAATGATCCTGACAATTTATGTCTTATATTTCGAGAATAAATAATGATGCTAAATTTTTCAATATGCCGTGACTGTTTCTGTAATACGCCAGGATCCGCGCGGATAGGAGGAGAGGGTAAACCACGCAAACCCACGTAAGCCTCCGCATCGCTCGCATCTGAAAATACAAAACTTTTTTCTCCCTGGCGTCCGTCTAATAGGTGAAGGAAAACGATACGAGTTTTTTCAAACGTTCTCAGGCAAACAGATAGGCTTTTGAACGCCAAATAAAGCATATTTGAGATTTTATACATAAAAAAACTATTGACATTAATTTTTAGTTTCAGCGTTTTATTTATTAATGCTGTACGATTGATTTGTTTTTAATCTGCACACAATTTTCCTCAATATTTCCATATTATATCAAGGCCTCGTGCGGCAGGTTTTTTGCGTTGAATTTCTAGCAACTCTTTATTTCCTCTAATGACGCGATAGTTGATATTTTTTATAAATGGTACCTTTTTTGCCTATAGATTCATTCTATTAAAAAATTATTATTCAATATTTTGTGAATAAAATAAAATAATGCATTCTAGACAACTAAAATTCGAATTATTGCGTGAGCGTTCAAATTATCGAAAAGTAGTTTAGCAGGGATTTTCACAACCGTCAGTTTTAATTTGTGATCGAAAATCCTTGTTTTTATGACACAAGATTAGAGGTTTCCTTCCGTAACGCCGGCGGATAGGTGAAAATCGGCTAATAGTTGAGGTTTGAGCGAAAAAACTCTTCACCCAATTCTGCCAGGACCCTGCTTGTATTTCAATGCTATATTATTGCTAACAAGACAAAACATAATCTAAGCTAAAACAGTATCCTTCTCACTATCTCCGAATTAAAATTTCGGGAACACATCAGAAGATTAATATTTTTATAAATTTTTAATATACAATTGATTTATTGATATTCTTGGTTGTCTAAATATTTTGAAAAGATCCTCGATTCAATTTATTGATTTTAACTGTTCTATTATTGCATATTTTCCTTTAAATGTCACTGTACATTATTGTTGGCTTTTTATGACACTTGACTCATTCGGCAACAATTGAAAATGATAAATTGTTTAACATTTTGTATTACAGGAAAACTTAAGTGACCGATATAAAACTGTAAGTATTCAGTTCTACTAAACTGACCCGTACATTAAAACATGATATATTAAGATATGTTTTTCCTTTCTTTATGGTAATGCCAAACATAAACAATCTAAAAAGTTCGAGAATTGGCGATTGTTAATTTTTAAGTAACAATAGGAGTTAAGTCTCCACTCAACATCTATGTCTGGTAACAGAGTGTTAGACTTGAACCACCTCTTTGTTTAGACTTTTCAGTCTTATTTGGAATAACCTCTCTAAGTGACTTCTGCTTACGTTTGCTTTGAAATGCTTATCCTTGCGAATGACTAGCGCAAATACTTCGATATTTGATTACCTAACTTATTATTACAGTACTTTCAAACGTCTCAAAACATATATCTCTGTAACTTACTCGAAATATAAACTATTTTCGGTGTGCGAGATTTATCATTGGTATTTCGAGGGCAATTACTTATTAAATCTAGGGTTGCACACAAAATAGTCCCACTTATGCAAGTCGTACCACTATCAGACACGACGTTGACAGAACACTGTGAGTTATACGACTTGTTGTTTTCTAATACCTAAGGTCTACGACTCGTTGAGTTTGAGATCGATGACTCGATAACTAGTGTCCACGCACTCGTTGAGTGAAACGACACTGTGGTTAACTCGTGTATTTCCTACGTATTCACTGCGCGTTACGTTATTACTCAAGCATTTAATAGGTAGGAATGACGAATTTCGATTTGTTGAATATTTCATTGTGGCTGTATTAACTAAACTGATGTAAAGTTCAAAAAATATATAAATTGTTTGTAAAGAAGTTTTTATCGGTCAAAATTTTAAATTTTTTGCAACAGGATTTTTTTTTTAATTTTTTTTTTTTGTTTTTTTTTTTTTTCTTTACTTAGAAAAATAAGATCTATCGCATATCTCGATTGGCCTGGACGCAACATATAAAACAACATTTTACCTTTTTTTTTGAATCAATGTTGCGGACGGTTCGTTCGAAATATTATTCCATTTTGTTTTGAAAGCTCTCAAAATTTTTTAATTTTTTGACCAGCTGCTACGTTGCTGTTAAAAAATTTATTTTATTTTATGTGCCTCCTTGATGAAGGCGCTTGCTTGTGAACATACTTTTAACCGCCATGCAAAAAAAATATAAACATTTCAAACTTTGAGTAAAATTTACATAATGTTAAAAGTTACAGATATATGAAAAAATCGTTGAACTAAGCCTCAAACTTAGTACGGTTATTAATGGCATTTATTGTTCTATTGAGCGCGAATGTCTATCCAATTTTTATAAGAATAAATTACAGTTAATAGTATCAGTTTTTAATAAATCAATCACAATGAGGAGTTTCTGATAGGCGCAAACATATATCGCTTTTTAAGTCACATTATTGGCTTATTTATTGCAGGACATTCATGAGAGTTATGTGAGGCTTATATAGTCGACTCTTATAACTGTATATTATCGCATGGATGGATGCCCGGAAGACTTTTACGAATCGCTGAAGTTCGTTTCTCGAATTAATAAGAGCGGTAAGAAAGACGATTACATTTTCTATCCTTCTCAGAACACTCGTTCTAGATCCAATTAAGTTAATTGAATAATATGCAATCTATTGTACACTATTTACGTGAACAACTGTCCGCCGAATTTGATATTTACGGGTGATCAAGTTACGGGTCGGTGCATTTGACAGATACGATATCGACTCTTGATGGGAAAACTTTTTACTGAGTTATATCTTTCTCAATATCATCAAAGTAATGTTTCATATCAGGCAACTTTTGTAACTACCAGAATTCTTCGGAAATTGCTATTAAGAAATTTGACGTTCGAATTAATTTACGAATTCGCAATATGAGAAACTTTTTGAAAAAAGTTCACATTATCAAAATTTATTTTTAATTTTTTCGGTCAATTTTTTTTTCCACTTATAGTATGTTTCAAATCCAACGAAAGCACTCTTCAAATGTCCACTTTTAATTCTCGCTAGGGACCACATATTTATTTCTTGCTATTTAGAAAATCAATATTGACATTTTTTGAATTTTTGGTTCGCGAAACTATTTGGAATACATTGAAAACTTACTCATATTCTGGCTCAAAATCTTTCAAGACTAATTTCTTTGACATTCACCGGCTAAAAATATCGGAAAATGCACCTTTTAATTTTATTCAAGAAATAATGTCCTCGTTTTGTTTCTTCGGCTCTTTTTTTACTTGAATATAATTTTGAAACCGAAATACGGATTTGGCAGGAAATCCTCGAAGCTTCTTTTAAAAACGGAATTTAAAACAATTATCCACCACAATTGCCAATTGGTAAGCCGACGCGACCACATATAAAATAAAAATTTAACTAAAAATTAAGCTCGATGAAATATTTCTTTCGACTCTGTGCCTAAATTTTTTTTTTAACATCAGTTTATTTCAAAATATTTTAGTTTTCAAGAATCGACTATAAAACAAATTAAAAAAAGTATTAAAACGCTAATAGGTCCAAAACCCTTTAGGGGCTTCTAATTAATATACAAATTAATAGAAATAAATTTACTGTGATATAGACACCTTCGATAGAAAGCGCGTTTTTTGAGCGGTTTTTTAAAAGACGATTTATAAAGTAAAAATAATCGATCTGAGAAAATCTATGATACGAAGTAAGCTCAAAAGTGGAACTTTTGTTACGAAAAATTAGTTACTTTATCCGAAATTCAAAAGTGGCAACAAAGTTTCCAGCGAGAAAAAAATCGAAAAAGTGCAAATCTGTCAAAATGCACCGACCCTCTTGGAGTTAGCGTTCGATCAATTACGCTGTTTTTTGAAGTTTTCCAGTGCAGTTTCACGAGAAGTGTTTAAATATCAGAAAATATCTTAATTTTTCTTTGAATATGTAGGTGGGGTGACTCTTTAAGAGTTCGCAGTTCACTCAGTCATAGATTATTGAACCTACGCTCAGGAAAATGTTATTCAGCAGGCTTCCCTGCAAAAACACCAAAAAATTATCTCCTTCTTCATTACTCATTTGATTTTTAAATTTGGATCGGGCCTTACTATAGGGATTGGCGGACTATGAGGCGATTTTTATTGCAATTTATGCCCTAGTGATCAAAACTGCCAATTCGGAGCTTTTTTGGGATCTCGCTAAAGGCTTATTTCTCCCTACAATTTACATGTCGGTTTTCAAAGTTACATGCTCAAAAATTGATGACAAAGCCCAGCAGCTAGGAGACTCCTATCTGCCTTTTTTTTGAATTTTGTCTTGGCGCGCTTAAAAAATGCTTGTAGAACGAATATCATGTTTTTTTTTCAAATTATTTTACGAATATTTCTGAAACAAACAAAATCGAAAGAAATTGACAATTTTAATTTTTATTAGGGAAATATTGAGACTTTGATGTTTATTCGCAAAATTAAGTTATCAACATATATAGAATCAAAATGGTTACCTATTCATTCCCAATCCTCTTTTATTTTACCCGTCTATGTCAACCCCGAAAAAACCGACTTTTCTTTGCAAAAAATCTAAAACCACAAAGAAGATTTAAAAAACAAACCTGGGCCGAAAATTCTTTACAAATTAGCGCTCGTATCAAACAGTACTATACTTGAAGCTGAATAGTATATCGCGCTTCACTTCCCTTAAGACTTAACATTGTCGACAAAACTATTCACTTCTTGCATTTCATATTTTATTTTAAAAGAAACCGTTGAAAACAACGGTTTATTAAACCACGTGTACAACTTCATTGTATGCCCCGGGAACGTCATATTGACGGTACTTGCTGGATTCTTTCTATGCCATGCTTTTAGCAAATTTTCTATATAACTTCCGGGCTTTTGAAAACGACTTACTCGATTACAGTTCGCATAGATAGCTTAAAACTGAGCACAAATACTGTATAAATAATAAAAAAATACTAGTTTATATGATTTTATTCTTAAAATACTGGAATACTATTTAATTATTAGTTTTTGTTAAAATTGGAACTATGGGTCTGATTCGGACCATTGTTTGATAATTTTATTTCTTCCTTATAATTTGTGCTCAGTTTGAGCATTTCTCTGGAATTACAATTCAGGCATGAGTCGTTGTCAAAAACCGAATTTGATATAAAACTATTGCTGAAAAAGTTTCATGAGCCCCCAGACAAGTACGGTCAATTAGATCATATCTTTAGCGCTTTCAACAAATGTCAAATAAATAATATATTATTCCGAAAATAATTTTTCTATCTACGTTTCACTTTCATGTATATTAAGATTTTCAAATCTCACGAAATCAAGAATAAATATTTAAATCCTAAAAATTTTATTAAAACATTATATTACGGATAACAATTTGCAGTATTCGCGCGCTGTTTGATACCACTTTTACAATTGACGGAGCGAGTTGTTTACTTTTCGCAGCATTCTCGCAGGACGGGTTCTCGCTTCCTGGAATGCCGGCGTTTCATTTGGACAATATTAGAGTTTAAATGCGTTAAGAAATTGGTCAGAGTAAGAATTTTTGGTGATTTAAGTTGTAATCTTTCTCGGTTAAAATCTTCTGATGTCTAAATCTTATTTTATTGAAAAAATAAATTTCAAGTTGCTTTTACATACAAGCATGAATCTCGAAAGATTTATCCGTGTATATGTTAATGTCAAGGAAAACAATGACATTATAGAAAGAAAAATATGCGCTCATACGTAATCATCTCAGAAAAGCTAGACAGAAAACTAAGATATTTTTCGATACTATGGGCCTATGTTTCAGCTAGCGAATGTGTTCTGCCGAGACTTTAAAACTGTTTTTATAACTCCCTCTGAATAATACCGACACTTCATTGGTCATCATACATGTTTTAAAGGTTATTTTATTGTACGCGCCCAACGGGAGAATCTTGGTCGCAAAATCTGGGCTTTAAACGCCTATCTTTTGGCTAGACGTATTGAAAAAAGACCCCAATTACTTTTGCCTCTAAACTGATACGCCCGCACGTCTCGGAACGAATAAATTATATTTCTTCAAATCGCGATAGGTTTTTCGGAGAGCTCACGTAGGTTTTCTGCGTGGAAATCTACTATACGCGTATACACTATACGACGTACTAACTAATACGGCCGCACCTCCCTGCACACATTTACAATAAAAAGTTCTAAATGATTAATTTTTGCGTCTTTAAAAAAATTGGGTCCCCGAATAGCTGTTATGCATAGAAGGGCTAACTGTTCAGAATTTTTTTTCTTGTCAGGTAATAAGAGAGAACAAAAAATTATTAAAATGGACGCTCAGATTATTATGTTTCCAAATTGATAGCCCGTTTTATCAAGTGAGTAAAAAATACGTTTGAAATGTTGTTTCTGAATATGACGCATCATGACGTTTCTTCTATAGGCGTGAATTTATACCGTTCTTATACCAAGTTAAGTTTGTTATATTAAATGAGCGATGTCATCGCAGCGATATGTCAAAAAGTCAATATGATAATCCTACATTTGATATAATAACTCGGCTTATATAAGTTATGATAACTTATTATATAAGTTATAATAACTTATTATATAAGTTATAATAACTTATTATATAAGTTATAATAACTTATTATATAAGTTTTAATAACTTATTATATAAGTTATAAAAGCTTATTATATGATATAATTAAACCTTAAAAAATTAAAATTGATGCGTCCCTTTCCTGCAATACTCATGTTACAACATTGAGATGTACGCAAAACAACTAGTTCAAAAAATTTAAGATGTTAAATGGTATTTGGAAAATGAAGAGTCAAAATTAATTACCAAATTTTCATATTCCACTTTCCGCCAGTGTATTCTTTCGGAATCCGTCGTAAATAAAACAACGCCATCCTCGTATACAATTTTATACTCATGATCGTCCTCCTGTTTCTCTCGAGGCATACAAAATCTAAAATGTTCAGAGTCAGAACTTCTGACATTCGAAAATCCAGTAAAGCTCAGCCAGAAAATCTTAAAAAATGACAAGTTTATTCCGTTGGTTCGCTAATATTATGATAAAAATTGAATCACAAAATGCAAACCAAACCAACATTATA
>SCLH01001222.1:19589-32061 GCA_004367855.1 Oikopleura vanhoeffeni
GCAAACCAAGCCAAAAGACCAAGCTGAAAATCAAGTGCTCAAAAAATCTTTATATAAAGGTTCTCTGATTTCCAAAATAAAATGTTAAAATATAAAAAAAGAATGAAAAATTCAAATTTAAATAAAACATGTTATTTGGAAGTAAGAAAATTGAATATGATTGGACAATAGCATATTCTGTTTAAACACTCTTGAATCAAAAACGATTTCGTATTGTAGAATAAGTAGTTGTACAATAAGTATTCTCCAATACAAAATCGTTCCTGATTCAAAAGTGTTGGAACAGGATATGGTTGGTGGGTTGAATTGGAGTGGAATAACATGTTCTGGAAAATATAATCGATTATTGGAATGACGCATAATGAGACATTAATGACGATCGGTAACAATAGATAGGTTCAAATACAAGTGAAAACTATACTTTATGAATGAAGTAGGAGACGATTTGAAATAAGGAATTTCAAAAGTCAAAAATCGGTTTTAATGTGTTAAGGCTATCTTGTAGAGAATTTTTTTCTGGTCATTTTAAGACTAATGATTTTTTTTTTTTATGAAAAATTTTCAAAAAAAAATCGATTTTTCGCTCAAATTTTCGAGATTTTACAGGGTGTCATGAAGCCAGTTCTAGCGCCTCCGTATGAAGAGTTAAACCGGTAATTTTTTTGGCAGGTGAAAATTAAGCGTTTTTTAGGAGCCCGTTTTTTTTGGCTAGGGCTGGCGACCACGTGGTCGACCTCAAATGACCGGTCAAAGTTCAAGGTCAATCTCAAGTTCATCGTAGAGACTTGAAAGTACCGCCAAAGGAACCGGCGGTGTCGACTTTCTAATGAACGTATTAGCAACTATAGGTCAATGATGTACTGAAAGGTCGCTAGAGAGCAAACATGGTTCAACCTCAAGGTCAATCTCAAGTTCATCGTATAGACTCGAAAGTACCCCCAAAAGAACCGGAGGGGTCGACTNTCTTAAAATGACCAGAAAAAAATTCTCTACAAGATAGCCTTAACACATTAAAACCGATTTTTGACTTTTGAAATTCCTTATTTCAAATCGTCAGGATAGTATGAGTAGTGAGGATGGCCGGTTTCGTGATATGACAGTTAATAATTAACTAATAATGACGCATCATCCATAAATAATATTTAGCATACGTTACATGATCATATGTGGGTGTGTAATGTCATAGTGTGTGGTGTATTACGTCATAGTGTGTAGGTGTATGTGGAGGCGCTATTTTCAATAAATAAAGAGAGAGATATTAACTTATAAATTTGAGCTGAAATTATCAACTGAAATTGATGACTTAATTTCAAATAAACAATATAAATTATCAAATGTGATTTTTTGGTCATCAACAATTTTGACAAAAAGCATTTGAATTTCCATATTTGTATTAATGAATTTTCACGATGATAATATAATTCAAATCAAGACATTTTGATGATTCAAACTCTAGAAACATTGAAAAAATGTATAAAAATTAAAAAAGGGCAAAAATATGCGATACATTTAGATTTTGTTTGATTAGTTACGTGAACAGAAATTGGAATTTTTCAATTACGGTCCTTAATATGAACACAAAATTCATTGAGTTGCCGGCAGGTCTCATAAATAAATTTGATTACAAATTCTAGACAGTTATTGGCATTTTTTGAATATAATAAAAAAACAAATTAAGTTATTTTGAATTCTAGACACTTCCGAACATTATGAAAAAATGCCTTATTTTTTCTTCAAATTTTTTTTACAGTATTTGTTTTAAATCATCGAAAAAACTCTTCAAAATGATCACTTTAACTTTTCGCGTAGGTGACCACATATTTTTTATATGCCATTTGAAAAATCATATGACATTTTTTGGGGATTTTCGGTCGAACCTATTTGGAAATATATCGAAAATTTTCCCCATTTCTTGTTCAAAATTTTTCAAACTTATTTTTCTGGAATCCTAAGCGGAAAATATTGGGAATGGCTACTTTCACTATATTGAAATATGTCTTCATTTTGTTTCTTCGCTCTTGTTAATACTCTGAATCATACTTTTTTAAACGAAACTACGGATCGGCAGAAATACTCTAAAGCCCTCATTATCCGAAATTAAAGAAATTTCATCGAACTCCAACTTGTCGAATTGATAAGCCGACCCATCCACCGTTTTCAATTTATTTTATTTAACTCATGCAGAAAAATATTTCTTTCGATGTGGTAAAATTTCGGTTTTTTCCGTCTTTTTTCACAAATTTAAATTTTCGATTTTGACGTAGAAATCGTATATAATCAAATTTAATAAATCCGAGTCGGTGGTCGAAAGCGTATTTTAGGGCTCCTAAGTAACAAATAANAGAGTCGATCCGATCAGGTTCGATCGATGCACGGTTTTTCAAAAGTTATGCGACCCTGGTTTAAACACTCTTGAATCAAAGAACGATTTCGTATTGTAGAATAAGTGAGTTTGTTACAATTAAGGTAGCTCCAATACAAAATCGTCCATGATCAAAGTGTTTGGAACAGGATAGGTTGGTGGGTTGAATTGGAGTGGAATAAACATGTGCTGGGAAAAGATAATCGATATTGGAATGACGTCCATAAGAGACATGAATGACGATCCGGTAACACATAGATGGTTCAAAACAAAGTGAAAACTATACTTTATGAATAAGTAGGATTAGTTATGATAGTGAGATGCTGTTTCGTGATATGACAGTTAATAATTAACTAATAATGACGCATCATCCATAAATATATTAGCATACACATATTCAAATGGGTGTGTAATTCAATCGTGTGTGTGTATTACGTCATGGGTGTAGTGTATGGAGCGCTATTGGCAATAAATAAAGAGAGAGATATTAACTTATTAAATTTGAGCTGAAATTATCAACTGAAATTGAATGACTTAATTTCAAAAAAATATAAATTAGTCAGAATGTGATTTTTGTCGATCAACAATTTTGGACAAAAAGCATGTGAATTCTCCATATTGTATTAATGAATTTTCACGATGATAATATATTCAGAATCAAGACATTTTGATGAGCAAATCTAGAAACATTGAAAAAATGTATAAAAATTAAAAAGGCAAAAAATATGCGATACATTGTAGATTTTTGTTTGATTAGTTACGTGAAACGAAAGATGGAATGTTCCAGATTCGCGTCCTTAATATGACACAAATCATTGAGTTGCCGCAGTCTCATAAATAAATGTTGATTCAAATTCTAGACATCTAGATTGCATTTTTGAGATGAATAAAAAAACAAATTAAGTTATTTTGAATAGACACTCCGAACATTATGAAAAATGCCTTAGTTTTCTTGTCAAATTTTTACAGTATGTGTTTTAAATCAGCGAAAAACTCTTCCAATGATCACTTTAACTTTGTTCCTAGGTGACACATATTGTTTATATGCCATTTTGAAAAATCATATGACATTTTTGGATTTTCGGTCGACCTATTTGGAAATTATATCAAATTTCTCCCCCATTTCTATGGTTCAAAATGTTTCAAACTTATTTTTCTGGAATCTAAGCGAAAATATTGGGATGCTACTTGTCACCTATATTGAAATATGTCTTCATTTTGTTTCTTCGCTCTTGTTAATACTCTGAATCATACTTTTTAAACAAACTACGATCAGCAGGAATACTCTTAAACCCTCATTATCCGAAATAAAGAAAATTTCATCGAACTCCAACCTGGTCGGAATGATAAGCCGGACCCATCCACCGTTTCAGATTATTTTATTTAACTTCATGCAGAAAAATATTTCTGTCATGTTGGTTAAAAATTTCGGTTTGTTCCGTCTTTTTTCACAATTTAAATTTCGATTTGACGGTAGAAATCGGATATAATCAAATTTAATTAAATCCGTATCGGTGGGTCGAAAGGTATGGTTAGGGCTCCTAAGTAGACAAATAAAAATTAATAAATTTACTGTTATTTAGAAACCATGAGCCAAATCGCGCGTTTTCTGAGGTTTTCAATAAAGCGATTTTATAAAAAAACAATAATCAATTCTGACGAAATGTCAATGCATACAAAGTAAGCTATAAAGTGAACCTTATGTTCGAAAAAGTTTTTATTTGAAAATTTGAAAGTGGCAAAATTTCATCAAGACAAAAACAAATTGAAAAAAGTGCAAATCTGTCAAAATGCACCGACTCCCTTAAGGAGTTCTGAGTGATGAATTGCATGCAAAAATTATCATTCTTTGTTTGAAAAATTAAACAAATAGATACAATTTCCGGGTAAATCGGTCCTGAGAAATTAATTACGAGGAATAAAAATTTTGTAATTCGACTTTGAAGTCTTTTTTTTGAATTTCAACCAAAAATAGCATATCACATAAATATGAAAAAAATGTTATTTGAAAAGCAAAATTGAATTCTTCGTCAAAAACTGACCTATAAAATAATGTTTAAAAGTCTTAAACTAATTGACATGCTGCTTCTATGTTTACAGCGGTGCGCGATTTATGTCTAATTAAGAAAGATCACCTCAAAATTATTTAAATAAAGTCCAAACGTTTAATGTATTTTTTGTGTTCAATATTTTCTGACTAAACAAAAAAAATCTTAATTATATAAAACAGTTATATCGCACTTTACGAAAGTCACAATTTTTTATTTTTACGAATGACCAAAACGTAATCTGGTTGAAAAAAATCCAAACTTTTGTGGTCAACGATGTTTCTAACTTATTTGAAAAGTTTTAATCAACATGAAAATGAACTACGCGAGTTATTTCCTGCTGGAAAAAAATTAAGGATTGAGAAAAGTGTTTTCGTAAAGTGTTTTACGAGCTTATTACGATTTTTAACATAAATTGATATATCTCAAAATCATAAACAGTGTTTAAAGAACAATATTTTCTTTATTTTAACTTTCTAACAATTAAAACATAAAGTATCAGGCTTCAAAAAGTAGTCAAAAACTCCACAGCAATTGCTGTGTTAGCACTCGGAACCTTCTTAAGATTTATAAAAAATTACAGTTCAAAATAACATTGTTGTTTTGAAAAATTGCCCTTGAACCATCAAATACCTAATAGAGTACAGTATGTGTTTTTTACTTAATTACTGATTTTTATTTCAACGTAGCTTATTTACTGATGTGTAGTGAAAATAAAAATATCATTCTGGAATTTTCATAAACTATGAAACAATGTTAACTTGAAAATATAGAAGTTAATACTTTGTCGTTGGTTTCAAACGTGACGTCATAATTCGAGTTTTTGACCATCTAGACTGTGAAAAAATTGCGATGCTTTTCAAATTATTCATCTTATTCTCTGCTTTAAGACCCACGGTCGGATCTTTATTTCGGGACACTATTTCCACGAAATCAGAAAAATTATAACGTGAGGTTTGAAACGAATGTCAGAGTAGTAATTTTACTGTAGAATCTTTGATACGCAAATTTTATATTTTTAAGTATAAGAGATAGTTACTTGATTTCATGATTTTTGAACTCAACCGGGCTAGTTTACATATAAGACAAAAAATCCAAAAAATTTCTTAACCCCTAGACTCATTTGAGTATTGATATCCCCCAGAAGCATGAGAGCCACTTTTTTGGCTTGACTTTGAAGTCATATCATGGGAAAAGTTTAAGTGTTAGGGGATTAATTGTTGTGAAATCATTGAGATTAAGGATAGACTCAATTTTTTCATTAATTATATTAAGACAATTAGAATGTTAATCACTTCATTTCCGCTGTGAAAAAGTGAAGTTAACTCAAACTGTTTTCCACAGGAAATCATACAATTTTAATAATGAAATGCTAGTAAAATAAAATTAAGTGAAACCTTATCTTAACCTGGGTCTCCGATTCAAAAATACCTTTATCGGGTTCGTCTATGAAAACGATAATTCTACCTTCTGAAATGCTGAAATAATGGTAACAATAATGTCGCATATATGCCGCCCCTTTCCCATTCATGGAGCATTTTTTCTGTTTTCAAAACAAAAAAAGAAATTAAAAAAAGTTTCTACATTTAGTAGAAACATTATTTTTTTTAGATGGTCAAGACGAATTCCTAAAACTGAGTATTAAGACCTGTTGTTTTCAAATAAATTGTGAGATAAGCTATAAAGAAAAATTTCAGAGAAGATCCAATAAAGTGGATATAAATATTTTCGAAGGCTCATTCCAAAAAAGAATTTTCTATCATTTTTCAGAAATTAATTGCTAAACTTCTACTGCGATTTGAAACTTAATTTCGATTATTGTCCTTCCGTCTTTTCAAAAAATGAAAGCCACTTTTATGGCTCTATAAGTCTAGCGGTTAAGAATTAATTTTTTTCGGAATGTCGAAAATGCTTTGTGTTTTAGCGCTCAAACGATCAGTTATATGGCCGTAGTCTATGATACATATTAATAAAACTTTATTTTTGAAAACTTTGTGCAGAAAAAATGCGGTATATGACAAAACGGCAAAATTTAAACCCTGAGCATCGGTTTTAGGATACTGTTCACAGAATTGTGATACTTTAAAATCTTTTGGTACTTTAGAGATAGACAAACGCTCACATACAGTAGATGTCATAAATTAATTTTTAAATCGTGATTCTGGGAGTTGGATCATGAAATAGTTCATCTAGGAAAAACGATTTATTTTTCAAATTTTCTGAAGAGTCTGAAGTTGATACTATAATATTTTTGTGTGTCACATGTTAAAAATGCGACTTTCCGGTGACATAATAGCAAAAAGCGGAATTTTTAGGACAAAATTCGATATAATATTTTCTTTTTATACCACAGATTTTGTGCGAGTATAAAACTTTTCAGAATCAGGACGGAGAAATACGAGTTTTAAGAAAAAAAATTAGCTGTCGATCAACATCATTCACCATTTGGTTCAACATGTGATTGTTAAATTCATAAAATAATGTTCTATAAATTTTTTATATTTTGTCTGTGTAGCTACCGGAAGAAAAAAAATGACAATTTAAAAAAAAGTCAAGCTGTATTATTCAACAACTGTTTTTTGTTGAACCTAAAATTATTCTGTCCATATATTATTTAAAATGTCAAGATGGTCTAATATAATACAGTTTATATCGTATATCTAATTTATACTTGATATTTTTTAGTGTATCATATCTATATATTATATTCATTACAAAGAATATTTTGATATGTCTTTAGTTAAAATTAACGTTGATCATTTTTATATCTATATAAAATTACTTGTATAAAAAAATTATATATATTTTCCAGAACCATGCTGAATTTGTCAAAGTGTCGAATTATGGAATCGGCCATCCGAACTACTAGTATGGTGGCTGAAAAATGGCAAAAATAACAAAATTGAATCGTTAAAATGGAAAAAATGATAAAAATTCGAAAGTTAAATCTA
This sequence comes from Oikopleura vanhoeffeni, assembly GCA_004367855.1. Lineage (NCBI taxonomy): Eukaryota > Metazoa > Chordata > Appendicularia > Copelata > Oikopleuridae > Oikopleura > Oikopleura vanhoeffeni. Next base: position 26,951 of record SCLH01001222.1, read on the forward strand.
AAAACCTAAAATTAGGCCGTAGAAGATTCATGTCACAATGTCACAAAAAATGAAGGTTTTGAAAAAAGAAGGATTATGTAAGGGTCCCATCATTTTTTTCAGAATGTAATTGATTGTGATTACCAAAAATTTATTTTATTTTAATACAAAAAGTCCTGAAAGTTCACATATTCAAAATTGGAAGAGAATAATGCTTAAACAAAAAAATAATATAACAATGAGGAAAAACTCTAAAAAAAGATGAAAATTGTACAAATTATATATCCTGCATACCTGTAATAGTTCAAATTATTCAAACATTTTTGCGGTATCGAACTGATCTTCTCGGAGAACGGTGAACAAATAAACAAACAATAATAATAATATAATATTGATATATGATATAATATATATATGTATGATATATTATATTTATTTTCTGGTTTGCGAGTACTTTCGTTTATTCATTATCAAGCAAAATTCATCATCAAATTAATTTCAGTTAAAATACACGAAGTCTGTTTAAGCAGTATTCTAGAGTATTTAAAATAATTTTTCGAGAATTTGAGCTAAAAAGTCAGAAAAATAAATATACACAGGGGGGGAGCAATATCGCCGAATGTGCTGAAATCGCCGAATTAAACTTGAGCCTCCCCCTTTAATAATTAATATAATGTAATGATATGTAATGATATAATATTGAATGATATGATTTTGCTGAAGTTCAGTTCTGAATGTATTTTCGAACAAAAATTTTACTTTTGAGAATGGTATTGAAACACCGAAACGTCAAGTTTTAAATGAAGAAAAATTAATTTATTGTCTCCGTTCTAAAGCAAACTACATATATGTGTATACTATAAATTATACACGTTTGTTTCGACTCAAACTGAACATTCAAACACTCGGAAATATGTCAAACTTTTTGGAATTCAGGCCCTTTTATTCTTTAATTGGTAATATATGATTTTTTATTCGAAGTAATATTTTGTTTTAGAACAAATGTGAAATATTCAGATTACAAATACCGAGCTTGAATAAATTCCATCTTCATATTTTCACGATTTTTGTAACATATCATATTTACCATTTATACGGTCACGTGATACTTCTTTGCCTTAACCGTAATCAAAACGCACGAGCATATATTGGTGCGTAAGTTAATCGATTGCTTGATTGACGGTGATGCTGCACTGATGCATCAATGTTTAAAGGTCAAAAATATGTTCCAAAGTAATCCGGTCTCACAAGGCCGTAAAGGTGGCTGAATAACGGTATACATTCACGCCCGGTCAACATCTAATTTTTACTAAATAAAGGTCGTTAACTTAATTTTCGAACGTTCAAGCTCTCTCACTGTTATACACAACATACTCAAACGTCCAGACACCTTTGATTCGTCAAGTAAAGGGTTTTTGGAGATGTCAAATCGATCTGTCGCGACATGTCGTATCATTATTAGGAATAGTAAATAATCAACAAAGTAATTTGCTGTACTGTCATGTGCGTGAGGTAGAAACCGTTTTTGGACATTATATAGTTAACAAAATAAAAGTACATGTATAAAGTTATTCAAAAAATGTTTTTCTGAACACGTGGTCTAACGATCTTTAAAAATTGAATTGTCATTATTATTCACATACTGACGATGCAATAAAGCGAAACGTTCATTACATTTTATTTTCATAATTATTCACATACATATTTCATTTGCTCCGTTCTTCTTTCGCGGTATGTGAAATGGCTTTTTGTTAACGATAATTTGGTCATTTTTTACGAAATTTCATCCATTAAGCTATATTCTGATTGGTCTAAATTCGGGTACGATGCAACTCTACTCGAAATCGTTAATCAAACTAAATAATTTCATTTTACTATCGCAATTTGGTTATCAATATTAAAATGAATGGTTTTGAAAATTTATTGATACGGCCCGACTTAAGGGGGTCGGTGCATTTTGGCAGATACGGATATGGGCTCTTGATGAAAAAAACTTTTCACTGGCGTTTATATATTTTCTCATATACCACCAAAGTTAATGTTCCATCTCCAGGCACTTTTGTAACTAAAGAATTTTCCGAGTTATGCTTTTTTAAGAAAATGTTTGAGTTCGAATTAAACTTTCAAATTCCGACAATTATGAGAAATTTCAAAAAAAAAGTTCGAAGCATTTATAAAAAAAGCCTTATTTTCCATCAAATTTTTTATACAGTATTTGTTTCAAATCAACGAAAAAAAACTCTTCAAAATGGCCACTTTAACTTTTTTCGGTGTTGACCACATATTTTTATATGATATTGAAAATCATACCTATTTTTTTGGGATGTTTCCGGTCGAAACATTTGGAAATATTTTTTAAAATTTTTCTTCATTTCTTGTTCAAAAACTTTGAAAACTATTTTTAGGAATCCTTAGCTGAAAATATTGGAATGGGCTTACTTTAACTTTTATCAATATATGTCCCGTTTTGTTTCTTCCTCTTGTTTATACTCTGAATCATACTTTTTTGATGAAATCGGTTGCGCGAAATGTACTTTAGCCCCTTTAATCAAAATATTAAAAAAATTATTTCACCGAGACTTGCCTAATTGGTAAGCAAACTCGTCACTCACGCAAATTTAATAAATTTAACTTTCATGAAAATAAATATTTCTTTCGATGTCTTTTTTCGTCTTTTTTAGGAAATTTTGAATTTTCGTTTTGACTGTAGAAAATCATATGAAATTAAATTATATAAATTTCGATTAGTGTATCAAGCCCATTTTTTAAAGCTTCTGTCATAAAACAAGAAAAAAATAAATTTTAAATGATAAATTTAGAACACACAATAAAAAGTACATAAAGTGCCGCGTTTTTTGAGTGTTTTTATATTTGAAGACGATTTATAAAGTAAAAATAATCGATCTGAAACAGAATTAAAGGAAGTGAGCTCAAACTAGCAACTTACGTTGGGAAATACTTTCTATTTGAAAATATGAGTGGCAAAAAGTTTCCCCATGAAGACAAAAAAAATGAAAAAGTGCAAATCTAACCAAAAATGCACCGACCCCCTTAAAATGATTTCTGCATTTTTTGGCCTAGTACTTACATTTTTCTGTTCCCAAAGTTTCCACATGGGGAGTTTATGTTTTGGTGGACCAGACATAAGATCTAAGACGATGTCTAGCAAAATTCTGTTTGAAGGACGCTAAATTTATTTCTCGTATTGCAATTTCTTAGAATTGTTTTGCTCAAAATAAATAGTACGTATTAGTAATCCACATTTCCAAATTGTTAATTATTCTTGATTTTGTTAGAAAGAGGAGAAAACAAAGAATGACTACATTAAGAAAGATAAAAAGCCTAAAATTTCAGACTCATGGAATCAGGTGAATAATTGATAAATGACTATTTATATTGGGAAAATGTTTTGAAGAAATCACATCTCTTTAAATTTTCTACAATACACTCGGATGGCACCACTAAAAGCATGGAAGTAATGGGACGTAATTCGTGGCTCTGATTGGCTGTTAATTAAATATAAGAAACGATGACTAATATTTTGCGACGAACGTCGCTGCGCCCCGAGTTGATTGTAACGAAAACATATTTAAAGATAAACAATTTTATAACAAAAAGTTTTTTCACCCAAAAAAAACACATTTATTAACAAAAAAGATTTTTAGAAAAAATGTTTTCAAACAAATAAAAATTTCAAGAAAAAAACATTTTTCAACAAAAACTTTCTCTTCCCGAGAAAAATTATCTAAAAAGAAGTATTTTGTCAAAAAAAATTCTAACAAAATGCATATCATTTGGCAACATAAAGTTGCATAGAAAAGTCTAATTTGGGACTGTGATTTGATATTAATGCTTAAAAGAGATCGCAAGCTGCTTTAAGAGGTAGGCCGGTCAACTCAAATTTGGAAATACCCCAATTTTCTTTCATGTCTATCTTGCCTAACTCGAGAGTTTTTTTATAAAAAAAATGTTTTGTTAAAAGTGGTTTGTGAAAAAACCAAGCCATAATTATTTTTCATTTTTGTTTTATTTTAGTGGGTTAATTTGTTTGATGAGTGGTTTTATATTAACAATTTGTTCACTTTTTGGATACTATAAACTTTTGAAAAGTTATTTTATTTATTTGTATCTCTCATCATCGGCGGTCAATTTGATTTCTGGTTTATTCATCAACTCTGGAAATAAAGTGACAAAAAATGTTTTTCGAATCGGAATTTTGCTCAATTTATCTATTTTATTCTTTGCTTTTCGATTTAGACCAGAAAATTTGATTTTGGAAGTCCAAAATAAATTCGATTTTACTTATATGTTCGATTTATTTTTTGCTGGAGTCCTTATATTATCAATTATTGTTTTATGGGGATTTGCTCTGTATATTTTTGTTGGAGATGGATCAATTCCGAAAATAACAACTTTAGGACACTTGATCACAAATTCGAAATATTCCCGACTTACAAATTGTTTTGTAACCTAACCATTATGTGAGTCAGGCTTGTAAAAAGAATCGTTCCCCTATTGTTGGCTCTTCCCCCTTCTCTTTCCCTTTTTGCGAGTTCCATTCCCCGGGGTAAGGAAGAGGGGAACGTTCCCTTCCCCTTTATTCCCTTTCTCTTTAACAAGCCTGATGTGAGTTAGGCTTTTCAAGATGATGAAATTTTTTTAAATTATCAATTTTTTACCAAATTATTGATTTTTGGGAGCAAAGCGCTTTAATCTCACACCCAGAAACGAGAACTTCGCCTCACACCCAAATGCCTATCAGAAGGCACTACTTTGAACGCTCATCCCTAGAAAACTGGAAAATATATCAATTTACTCATTTTCACTGATTGAGATCAAGGATAGAATTAAGTGAATAACACATAACATTTTGAAATTTCAAAGTCTGTGAACTCGATTACTGCGAGAAAAAAGAGAGATTCACTCACCTTGTATTTCTTGGAAAACCATACATTTTTTACAATGATATATAAGTTACAAATTTACAAGTGAAATTCTAGCTAGTTATAACTGGTCTTAGATTTGAAATATGATATCTTGATCGCTTACAAAACAATTATTCATATCGCCGAGCGTCAAAATATATGCAGCAAAATGTGAAAAATATTCCTAATCAGCTGATAACTCAAAAT
>SCLH01001222.1:32649-48126 GCA_004367855.1 Oikopleura vanhoeffeni
AGTATCACTTTATGTTCTACTTTTGATCCATTTGTCTTAGTCGGCTTAATTTGGATTAAATTGCCTTTCAATGGTTTCGGAAAATAATTTTTTTCATGATTTTTAGTTTCATAAAAATGACTTGTGAGACAATTATTCTTCGTATAGACACTGCAGAAAAAATAAACTTATATCAAAATAATCCTCAAATACTTTCCTAAAAACTGGCTTCCTCAGAATTTTGATATCATGTATCGTTTTCACAAAATTAATTTTTTAAGAAATTTTGGCAAAAATCCTAAGAAAAAGTAGGAAAAATATCTTTCGAACGGCTAATCGTATGAAATTTACAACAATATTTTTGGAAACGAAATTGCAAACTCTTTGACGCAATTGAATTGTAGGTCTATGACGATGTTATTTATGAACCGTTTTGGCCCCTTAAAATTTTTTTGCTTTCAGATAGTCAAAGGGTGATGGGGGGTTAAGCGCCCCATAATAAAAATAATATGAAATAAATAAATATTATTTGGCCGGTCTACTAAGCAGGTTTTGTGCCTGGAGTGTCAAAATATTTGTAGGGGTTGAGTGTTATCACGTTCAGGATGATTCATTTATTTCTTGATTGTTATCATTATTGACATGAGCAGAAACCTGGGCATAATTATCATTATTTTGCCAGATTAGTTTCAAAGTCTATAATTATCCCTCAATCTGAGTAAAAGTCAAGTTTATTACAAGTTCAGTTTTCTATTTCTTATGGCTTTAGCTGGACTAGGTTTATTAGGTTAAATTTTTGTTGAAAATCCCCCAGTTGTTGGTCAAGTCAAGCCACCGCAAGCCAGCAAACCTGGCTTGATATCAAAGCCAAGTCAAGCCAAGGGTCTCTTGGCTTGACTTGGCTTGGCTCAAGCCAAGTCAAGCCACCAAAGTCAAGCCTGGCTTGCCGAGGCCTGCCTTAGACTCTAAGGTCCAATCAAAAGAGCGAAAAAGAGATAAATGCCTTCTATTTTTTTAGTCCGCTCATAGTCTTAAGAAAATGAAAACTTAACGGTTGTCGAGTCTCAACCCGTAGATAAAAAGGTGACAACTTTTAAATTTATCTTCGGAGGCGCTGGAGCATTGAATTAAAATTTTTGAGTTCTAAACTGAAATTTTGCCACCAAGTGGAAAAAATTTGGATATCCCCACATAAAATTTCTTCTTGCTCATCAATGTATCTGTCGTGTGTGAGTACTTTCGAGTCATTTCGGCAAAAAACAAATAATGACTGGGCTGACCTCGGACAGTATAACGAACGTTTTGTGATTATTACTAGGCCCTTTATTTGGTGGATTTGGTATTTTATTAATGAGTATTTACCCAATTCATTTGGTTCAGGGTGGGGATTACTGGTTTAATTGTATCTTAAAAAAGTATCCAGCACAGCGGATTGGATTCAGTGGCTATGTTTTTGTACCAACATCATTTATTATTTCATTAATTTTCTTTGGTGTCACACTCAGCAACAGGTAAAACTTAAAAAGTAGATTTTCTTCGAAAAAACAATTATCTAAGAAAAACCAGTGTAGTCGAGAGGCTGCGATGCTCACCATTCCATTTTTATTGCTCGTGGGTCAACTTGATTTTATATTGTATCGTAAATTTTAATTTATTTTATTATTCCGTCTATAAGCGAAAAATGACGGATTGATGCAAAAAATTTAATATTTAACATTTTTATATATATTTATTCAACTAGTTTCGAATTATAAAATAATTCATTATCAAGAATTTTACAGTAATAAAAATAAGTTTTTCAAGATAATGAAAACAGAAAAAGTTAAATCTAGAAATCACAGTTTCATGTATATGTATCACTGATACAGTATCAGTGTATGTATCACCAAAAATTTTCTGACGAATAAGAATTTTTATACTGTAAACAGTAAATATTTGAATCCAATTATTTGAATAAAAATATTTGAATACTGTAAACAGTAAATATTTGAATACAATAAAATATTTGATCAAAAAATTTTCTTTCGACGATTTCTTGCAAATTATGGATTATGTTTTAAGGAAAATTATAAGTCCCGGAAAATTTACGCTGGTACAAATTATTCTAGTTGCCGGAGTTATTTTAGCCACAGTTATAACTCAAGAAATACACATTCCATTTGTATCCACTCAAAAACTTATTCTACCTTGTCACGATCTTCAAGATGCAACCTTGCTGAAATATTTAGGTAACTGAAAAAACATAAAAAAATTAATTTCAGTAAAAAAAATTTGAAACAATTTGTAATATTAAATTTGAAATATTAAATTTTGAAAAAAATCAATAATGAGAATAGAAAAATTTCGTAGATTTATAAAAAAATAAAACTGGGAATTTTTGTTTTTTATTCAACTATTCTAATAATTAAAAATACGTATGGACAACAAAAAATTACCATGGTTGGCATAGATTTCATCGCGTAAAAATTCTTAAATATGATTACTCTTTTAAATGTCCTTAGAATTATCAAAATGTAATTTTAGGGAGAATATAATGCTCCATATGATATGGACCATATCCCTTTAGGAAGAAGGTTGTTATTTTTTAGTTTGGTCAAGTACAATATGTACGTTAAGTAGTACGAATGTACTAGACCAAACTAGAAAATAACAACCTTCTTCCTAAAGGAATATACTATGAACCATATATATACAGGGTGTGACGTTTTTGCCGTCTTTTTTCCAATTTGCAATCTGAATTCTGCCGTTTTGATTGGATTAATCTGAAAAAGACGTAGGTATTTGCCGAAATTGATCGTTCTCATTAGAGGATACTAATTTATGCAAATTGGAAAATAGAAAGAAAAAACGTTACATGCTGTATATGACCTTTTTGATACGGTTTGTTCTCTAAAATTTAAAATATTTATGCATGAAAAACGTGTTATAAATTTGTTATTTTTTATTTCATTAAGCTGATGGATTGGATACATCGAGTCTTGCACAGAAACTTTTAGAAATTTTCAACTATGAAGTCAAAAAACCGAACACATGGCACTTTGAAAAATCGGAATTGTAAAAAACGACTGCAAAATATATTTTCAAAATAAATTTGTTGTTAGACTTGTTAAAAATAATAAGTTCAGCTGTTAAATATTTTTTATGCATTGATATTATTATTAAAAAAATATTAACATGTACTGCCAAAGTTTTTACAATAATATTGATAGTTATATAAGTTATTCTTGTCAGTTTGTTACAATTTGTTTCGGAAGCATCTGATTAGTCGGCATTGAGAGTTCTCATGATTTTATGAGCATGGTTTTAATTTTCAAACTCTTATTTTGTTATTTTATGCACGTGAATATTTTTCCAATTTAACAAAAATTATCTATTTTTTTTTGAATAATCAATTTTGAGAGATCCAACGGTTTGAGAGATCTGATCCGGTCGAAATTTCAAATCCGTATTTTTGTTTCGAAAATGTGTAATTTAGCTTTGTAAAATGTATTTTCTTTTTTGGAACTAAAATTATGAAATAAGAAAATTGATAACGATTACGGTCAACTACTCATGAGCAAAATTCCACTACACCAAATGCTTTAGAATACGTGGTGAAGCGGTGTGTTATTAACAAAAAGTAAAAAAATCAGACACTGTGCTGAACAAGTATAGTATATCGTACTTATATAAGTAAAATACTTATACACGTGGAACTGAAAAAATGACCAACCCTATGTTGAGTAGTGAAAATTAGTATATTTACTGCAAATTACAAACCTATAAATTATTTAGCTTTATAAATATAAATATAAGAAAATATTTTTCTTACCAAAAATACAACTGGTTAAGTTGTGTGGCCGAAATAAAAGTAAAAACAACAACTGAAGTAAAAATTAGTTCCAAAATTTTTAACAAACAAAAATTCTAGAATAAATTAGCAATAATAAAATGTCTGATTATTATTATTAAATAAATTAGGTTAGTAATACTGATTCGCAACATTTATATTTAAAGCTATTTTTGTCCATTGAAAAGATAAAGTGATCTTGTCAAATACTTGCATAAATGCTGTTCTTAAAATTCAATCTTAAAATAAAATAACCCATTTTTTCTGTACTTATAACTTCAATTCTAAAAATCTAAAAAAAATACTTTTTCTATGTATATTTTTCGGCCAACGAATTCCTGTGTGCTATGCGACAAATCCTGCTGCTCTGAAATAAAGTCTCCTTGCAAACTTCTGACCTGCCTACAATTGCTATTTTACATACACAGTTGGAGAAATCACAAAATCCTGACAAATGGATGAGTAAGGAGATCAAATAGATGGAATAATTCAATGCCTCTCTCGTACGTCATGAATCCCTATAAATTATATACTCAAATGAATCACTTCAGCTGTCTTATGGTATTTGTACATACAATTTTCTGCACTCAAAAATCAATCTTTTCTAAAAATAATTTATATGCTCAATGAAACAAAATCTTGATCATTTGAATTATAATTACAAATTATTTTTTTTATTTTTTTTATCTTCTGTATGTACAGCTATTTCTCAGTGATTTCAGAAAAAACTGTATTATTTTGCTCTTTCTGCTCGCGTTCAATGTTGAACAAAAATTATTATATTCCAAAAATTGTAAACTTCCTTCATATTTTTAGCTGACTACTTTGACAATCCTTAAAAGTGATTAGTTGCGAGTATACTGTAATCTGTGTTATAGATGCTCACTGTTTAAAACCTGATTACTGATTCGATAAGTCTTCAGAAAATACGACAGTGAGCAACTTTCGGAAAGCCTCTATGAAACGCCTTCTATGTATGAAAATAACATTAGTTATTGTAAAATAAAATTCCAAAATCTCCGATTCGAGAGTAAAATCTTAAAAACGTTTTATGAAAGAAAATGATGAAGTTGTCGTATTAATTTTTTTTTTTATTTCAATTTAAAAATTGTATTTTTTTTGACATGTTTCGCTCTTTGCGTCTTCAGAATGAGAAAAAATCGAAATTTATAAGCAGAAATAGTTTTTTGTGTCGAAAAATATATGACTAATTGGGCCTTAGTTTGGCTTAATTAATGCCCGATTAGTTTATATTCAAGTAATTTCAGTGTTTGCAGGTTTCCTTAGGAAACAAGGACAAAGAAGTTTCATGATTTTATGATCTTTTTGAGTATTCAACGTTGGATTTTGCATACAGATCAGCACACCTTCAAAAATTTTACGGTGGTTTTTATTGAGTAGGTTTTTTTCCGCTATCGTGAAATGGCTTTTAAAAAATTCNGTGTAATGGGTATTGATTTTCAAGGTAAATTTGTTTAGATTTTTCGATGGCTTGATCTCTAGCGACATCTGAGGTCGTACTATGATGACAACGATATAATTCGCCTGTGAATGCACTCATTTTATAGCTTATAGGAGATACACCGGTTTTGTAATAAATGAGACAATCTGTTGCTGATGGTTTCCTATAATGTTCTAAGCTTAATTTATTATCTTTTAAAACTATTGTGGTATCTAAAAAATTTAGTCGAGAATTTTCCATATTTTCTAAAGTGAACACTATGCCAAAGATTTGAGCCCTGCTGGTATACCTACTTAGTTAACTTGACAGGGCCAAAATCTTTGGCATAGTGAGAAAGAGACATATGGATCTCCATCCCTTTCGGTTTAAAATAATCTTATTTGAAAAAAAATCAAATCAACTTTTTTATCCGACCTTTTAATAGCACAATAATCGTTCTTGAACAAGCATAATTTATTGAAAGTGAATATCAAAATAACACTTATTTACGCATCATTTATGCGGTTATGTACGATAACAATCCTAGTAGTAATAAAAAAAAGTAAACAAAAATATGTTACTACGGATAAGCCTAATAATTCGATAAAGAACTTACGGATTCACTTAAAGAAAATATGGAAATTATCTCGCACATAATTTTTAATACACAAAAGTTTTTAAAAAATGATAAATTAAGCGCCTATGAACAAGTTATAGAAACCTCAGCAACGGCCTCGTCTCAGTTAATACACAACACCACGGCTGTATTCCCGTAACTAAGCCGCTACTTAAATGAGTGCATTCACAGGGATTATATCGTTGTCATCCATAAATACAACTCAGATGGTCCGCTATGATCAAGCCAGTCGAAAATCTAAACAAATTTACTCTAACAAAATCCCACAATACCCATTACACATTTTAAATGAAAATTTCCGAGTTCGAGTCGAGATTTCCAAAAATCGACTACGCTAAAAAAACGCCAGGCTTGAACCTTGAAAACCGCGATCTAGAACCTTACACAACTCTCTTTACATACATATACTAGTCAACGAAGCCTTCAAGTATCGCCACTAATATATTACAAACAATAAAATACACACCTAATTATTTTGCTTTGAAAATTCTATTTAACAACTCCGGAAAATTGATACTTATTCACCCTCGCTCAACCTAAAAAAAATTATCTTCAACACTGCAATGTATGTTACAGATTAATTGTGACTGTGAAGAAAAATACTTAGTGAAACTAACAAATGCTATACACTAGAATTTTAAAAACATCGCACCGATGAAAATTCTTCTATTCACAAACACATTTCAACTTGCGTCCCACATATCAACAAACCAAATTTTACGACTACTAGCGCGTTGATCACAATCAGGCCTCTGATAACAAGGCTAGAAGTTTTAAAAGCCATTCACGATAGCGAAAAAACCTACTCAATAAAAACCACCGTAATTTATGGAAGTGTGCTGATCTGTATGCAAAATCCAACGTTAATACTCAAAAAAATCATAAAATCTGAAGACTTCTTGTCCGTGTTCCTAAGAAACCTGCAAACCTGAAATTACTTGAATATTCAACTAATCGCAGACTATACTAACTGCAAGCCAAACTCATGGCACCCGCCACATTAGTCATCATATTATCTCGCACGCACCACAAAATACTATTTCTGCCTTATAAATTTGCGATATTTTCTACTCATCTCAACACGCAAGAGCGAATGACATCGTCAAAAAATAAAACTTAACAATTCTTTCTAAACTTTAAATAAAACAACAAAACATTAACACTACGACAACACTTCCATAATTCCTTAACAAACCACACGATCTTGATTTACGATATTTACTCTCGAAATTACCGCGAAGCAATTGTTCGAATTTATTCTTGACAGAATACACTATATGATACTATTAAGCACAACCAGCTAACACCCAGCTAATCACATTCACATACGCATACCAGGCACGATTTTCCATAGCAGGAGCTTAACACGACAACAGTATACCTCACATACGTCGCCTAGTCCTGAAGAAAGCCTACTCGCGCCATCCCTACATCATGTTTTATAACACACCTGAACATCCTCATAACGAACACAGCATCCTACCAGCGTTACTGACATCGCACACCTAATCGCAACTTATCTAAGGACCCCTATCTCAAAGTAGTCAACGCTGATACAAACTACTGAACGATTCCGTTACAAACTTTGGATGACAATATAACATAATTTGTTCACACATTGAACCGCACAGACAAGCCACGCCAAAATACTACCACGTCTTATTTCGCAAATCAATGCAGCACAATAGCTCACTCACAATCATAGCAGATAAAAACCTGACATATTACCAATCAGATTTGTTCATCTAAATTCTAAACCTATAGCGACTCACCGTTTTGTTCCTCTGCAGCCATATCACATGCTATCTTTATTACGACAGATCGATTCCTTGAAGCTGCAGAAATTGCTGATAGTCCACACCCAAATACCTAAGGAACACGCTGCAGAGTGATTTAGATCAATTCACAGACTGTATATAATTTCATACGTGAGCCACTTCATCGAACCTAACCGAGAGAGCCACGTTGCACTATATTCCATCTACCATTGTGTATCCACTCACTCCATCCACTATATGTCAGCGCACTTTCTGTTGAATTTCTGCACTGAGTGTCATCGCGTCAACTCAACCTCAGCCACAAACTGATCCAGCACGGACTCAACGACGTATCTGCTGCAAAAGCGCAGCACCTACTCCTCTAATCCTTACAGAAAGCAACAGCAGCATTTAGTGTCATCAGACCAGCACAGAATTCGATGTGGCACGCACACAAAAATATACATAGAATACAAAGATATTTTTTCTCTACGAATTTACATTATGTATTGCAAGTTCATAAGCTCCAGAAATATCGGGATATCTACTCTTATGATCAAAGATTGACACTTTCAGAACAAAGCATTATTCGCAAGTACTTTGACCTACAAGTCACTCTTATCTTTTCAATGCGACATAAAATAGACTTCTAAATATCACGAATGTAGCGACATACAGTAGTTACACTCTCACCTACATTTCATCTACACCTATCAATATATCAGACACATCCAATTATGTGCTTAATCTCTATTCATAGAATATTTTGTTTCATTACAAAACTTTGGAACTAAATTTTATACCTCATTGTTGCTTTCTACAGTTTCTTGTCGCGACTACAACAGACTAGACCTCTACACACCCATATCTGCTCCATTCTTCCTATGTAGCTCAAAAGCATAAAAAATCATTCCCTCAAGCGAGCTTCACATTACCACTCATAGCACTATCTTAATCTGAAGCTCAACAATTTAATAGTGTTTGTAATTCTGCTAGAACATATACTACATCTTCACTACTCAACCCAATAGGTTGGTCAATTTTTTCAGTTCCCACTGTATTAAAACAGTATTTTAATTCAATATAAGTACGAGATACTAACTTGCTTCAGCTCAACAGTTGTGATGATTTTTTTAACTTTTGTAGAAACACACCGCTTCACCACGTATACTCCTAAGCATTTGGTGTAGTGAATTCTTGCTCATGAGGTAGTTGACCGTAATCGGTTTCCATCCAATATTTCTTATTTCCATAATTTTGTTTCCAAAGAAGAAAAATAAATTTTACAAAGCTAAATTACAACATTTTCAACAAAACAATTAACGGATTTGAAACTTCGACCGGATCAATCCTTCACAACCGTTGGAATCCTCTCAAAAGATGATTATTCAAAAAAACTAGACTAATTACTTATGCATTAAATTGGAAAATATTCACGTGCCCAGCAAATAACAAAAAACATAAGAGTTTGAAAATTAACCACCCTGCTTCCATTAAAATCATCGAGCGAATCCGCTCTCAATGCCGCAGAAGACCTAATCCCACGAAGTAGACCTTTCCAAAACAAATTGTAACAAACTGACAAGAATCAACCTATTACTGTAACGATCATCCCCATCATATATTGTAAAAACTTGGCAGTACCATGTAATATTTTTTACAATATCAATAATCAATGCATAAAAACATATATTACATGCTTAAACCTAGCGTATTACACTTTCTTAACACCAAGTCTAACAAAACAAACTCTTCTTGCACAATATAACTTTTGCGTTCGCTATCTTTCCACCTTCGATGCTTTCAACAGTGCCACTGTGCCGTTCGACTGCTTTTAATAGATTCTTCATCGCGTCTGAAATTATCCTAAAGCCTTCTGTTAGGCCAAGCACATCGAACTATACAGTAACCTTCCCAATCCACATCTCATCGCCTATGTAATAGAACATTCAAAAAAATAAAAATTCTTATTAACATCGTTATTCAGCATATAATACTTTATTTCAAAATTTTGAGACAAACCTATCAAAAATGTTCATATACACAGCAGCTCACGTTTGTTTTTTCAAGCTCTTCTCAAATTCTAGCATCAAACAGGTGATCTCTCTAACATGAGAACGACTCCAAGCCTTCGGCAAATACACCTACGTCTTTTTCAAGATATAATCTCAATCAAGAGAAGGCAACATTTCATATGCAAATCTTGGAAAAACACAAGACCAGGCATAAACACAACCGCTTCAACACCCTGCTATATAAATAATATCATGGTTTCATTCAGATATATTCCTTATAGGAAAAGTTGTATATTCTCACTGTTTCGTCTACATACATGTGTACTATCTTAACGTAACACATATCTGTACTTGAAACCAAACTAACAAAATACACCAACCTTCTCTCCTAAAGCCGGATACATAGGCCCTACTATCTATGCAGATGCAATCTATTATCTCTTCCCTAATTACATTTTAATCATACCTCTCACAAGAGCATAACACAGTCATTACTCATACACCAGGTCGAGCACAGCAAAAAACCACTGCACAGAACGTTCCGCCACATGGGCCCACCCACAACCTTCATCATTTAGGCTGAACCTGGTACTCACCGCCGACATACACGAAACCAGCCCCAAGTGTATCTTAGAGTCGTTCACTTATTATGTTAGCTTGCATAAGGACAAGTTCACAACATCTCAATATTATGATCCGAACATCTTAGATATTCCTGAATTTTGATTTTTAGGCGCCTCATCTCTAGAAACTTCACTGATACGACCGCAACGGTAACAGCGCCACATTACTTCATGTGATACAGCGCTCCACACCTGTCGGCTGTCACTCATCACACATTATTTTGAGTATTCGGAAATGCCACATGCCACCAGACAGGATCCTGAACCGAACTACTGTCACGTTTTAGTTCTCAGCATTTGATTTACATATAAATACTCAATCACTCAAAAATCTATTTCTTACACACTTAGTATCCAACCATCATTGAATGAAAACCAATCACCAATTTCTTCATAAAAAAGTTTATCTTCCCATATACAGACCATTAAGTACCACCTAATCAAACTGATTTATTTCTGGTCAGTACTACTACACATTCAAAGTGCACTCTGTGACACAACAAACTATCTTCAATTTGCATCGAGATTAGATTCTTTTCAATAATTAAAATATTATTCGTCAAACTACTTAAAATTCTGAAATAATTCTGAAATATCACCGTCTCTTGCCGACAAAACCTACCCTCTGTTCTGCGCGCACCTTCATACACTAATTAATCTCTTGATGCTTGCAGTGACGTCACACCTAAGGAACAAACACGTTTCCTCAAAACTGGCTAGATTTAAACGAGTTCTATAATCTGACGACCAACATATCACACCTCCAGCATTTAAATTCATATTTTAGAGAACAATTTGGAAATGACACCTACATCCTCTCCACATACAAATCAACCTCCGACTTCTAACAACTTTGACAAAATTCTTCCAAAAAAAAAACTAAGTCACACACTTATTATGACCAAGGCCTTGCCAACACTCCTTACTAACTGATTCGAAGGAACAATATTCTCGCATCGGTATTTTCTGGCATACTTTTAAGACCTGACTTATATACAACATAATCGCAGTCACCTATACTCATATCTGTGCTTGTGCCTCACTCACGGGTTACAAGAGTAATCATAGGCTTAGCAACTTTTATTACCGCAGACTGCAGAATCTAATTGCGCAACCACTGCGATCACATTCTCTTTGTATTGTCCTATAACGTATTTAATCATACCGTATTAGAATCAGATGAATAAAAACAAAAATTCCCAGTTTTTATTTCATTTATAAATCCTACGAAATTTTTCTCATTCATCTAGCTGTATTGATTATTTTTCAAATTTTAATCCATTGTCCATCCTATAAAATATTACACAATTGTCTCCCAACATTACTTACTTTCACCTGAAATCTAATTTCTATTCGATATTTTTCATGTCTACGCTAAAAACTATATTCAGCCACAGTTGCATCCTTGAGAAGCGCCTCGAACAACCGGCATAGACAGTAAGTTTTGCACCTGTGATACTAAATGGAAATGTCGACTTCACTTGAGTCTACTCAACGATGGGTAAAAGTACACTCCGGCAACTAGTAATAATTTCTGTCAATCCAGCCTACACTTTTCTAAGCCGGACTAATAAATTGTCCTTTCAAAACCTGCATCACCATAAGTGCAAGAATCGTCTTCGAAAGAAAATTTTTGATCAAATATTCCTTAATTGATACATTCAAATATTACTGTTATACAGTATTCAAATATTTATTATCTCAAATAATTGAATTCAAATATTTACTCGTTACAGTAATAAAAATTCAAACATCTTACATATCCGATCACGAAAATTCCTGTGAACATACACTGATTACTAGCTTATCAGTCGATACAATCTATACATGAACCAACTGGATTTCTACCAGATTTAACCTTTCTTCTGCGTTTTCATTCATCTTGAAACAACCACTGATTTCAATATACTCGTAAACTTCTGCTACATGAACTTCAATTTACCTCATAGATTCTCGCAAAACTCGCAGTGTTGAAAATAGAACATCATACTATATAGCTACCACTGTAATATACACTATATTTTTTTCCTCACACTCCGATCATTTTTCGTGCACACTCATACATAGACGGAACATACACCATCCAACCATACACAGAACTCTCTAACAGCACCCATCCTATCGCTGCAATCATACCACATTTTACACACGCATCAACGCTTAGACACCACGAAGACAACTAAAACGAACCAAACTGAGCGTAGAGCCAACTACCGACCGAGCCTCTCCTAAACCCTCCGCGTTGATTCCTCCTACTAGAAATAACATCTACGTATTATCTGGAAGAGCCCAATACCTACTTTTAGCAGATAGTTTAACCTGTCTGCTCGAGTCGTGATGCCTACCAACCGAATTCACCCATCTATGCATCAATACACAATGAACCTGTTGCGTCAAATCAACAACATAGCCCATCTGAACTCAATAATCCACGCTGAGTTGCCCTGGATAACGTTTATTTTAAGATATACAACTTAAACAAGTACATCCCCACCCCTTACGAAATCCAAGATCTACACCATGCCATCGCGTACACAAATATCTCCAGTCTACCTCACTTATCAACTTCACCACACAAATCCAACACACACTATCATATACCCGCCACTAGCACAAATCACACAAACGTCTACGTTATATAACTTGTCCCACGCAAGGTCAGCCCATCAAATATTGTTTTTCTGCGACACACTGACTCGACTACTCACACACGACCAAGATACATTCATCGAAGCACAGACGACAGCAAACTTTATTGGCGATATCCAAATCTTCACTTGTGGCAACATAATTTTCATAAGTTATTAGAACTTAACCAACAATTCTTATTCCACATGCTCCAACGCGGCCTCGACGAAAACCTAAGAAAAAGTTAGTCACCTTTTTTCTACTACGGCTTAGAGACCTCGACAGACGCCGCTCTAAGTCTTTCAATCTTCTTAACACTAACGCGACTACAAGAAAATAGAGACGCAATTCAATCATCTTTATCGCTCTTTTGAACTCTGACCTCATAGCAGTCTACAGGCAGGCTCAGGCCAAGCCCAGTGCTATGCCTTTGCGAGTGCTTAGACTTGCTTGAGGCTCAACCGAGTCAAGCCAAGGACCTTGGCTTGACTTGCATCTTAGATCATACCAGCGCGTGTCTGAGCCTTGCGTGGCCTCCTACCTCACACAATGAACCTCGGCGCGATTTCTCAACCACACAACAACATTACGACACTACACAAATACTATAAGACCACTACGATAACAGCATAAGCCCAATAAACTGAACACTCAAGACAAATCTGACCACTTGTAATTAAACTATGACTTTTCTCAGCACTTAGCAAGAGACATAATTATCCGACTCGAAACTTACTCTGGCAAAGCATAATGGCTCAAACTATGCCCAGGTTCTGCTCATGTCCCTAATAAGACCTTACAATCCCAAGAAAATAAAATGCAATCATCCCTCGAAACGTCAACATCTTAAAACCACTACAAATATTTGACACTCCAGCACAAACACTCTGTCCTTAGCACGGACCGCCACAACAATACATCATCTCATTATTTACAATATCTAATTTTAATATTAGGTGCCGATAACCCTCCCCTCCACCCGTAGACGATATCTAGAAAGCAAAAAAGCACAGTCTTTAGCGCTTCGCACAAAAACCCGCGTTTCATAGAAATAACCACTCGTCATTACGACCCGTACCACATTCAATGCGTCACACAGAGTTGCAATATTTTCGTTCTCCAAAATATCTTGTATTATTGCGTACCTTTCATAGCATACCAGATTCGAAAGACCTGATTATTCCATACTTCTCTCTAGGGATTTATTGCCAAATACTCCTCTACAAAAACATTACTTTTCGTGCCACCAAGACTATACGCGATGATCCACTCTCAAAAAATAATCTGAGAGAAACTGCCCCAGATCGTAATTCGGACACATCCTATCTTCGAGAATTAATTTTGCTATAATTCATATCATTCTTTCCTCGCAGTGTTCTATATACGACGAACATAAAATTGATACTCACATAGTCATCTTTTTATCGCAGACACACTCCCACAAACCACTCATTAAACCATCGAACCACATAGTTTAATAGCCAGTCAAGAGCACATTGCAAAGCGAACCGATCTTAACATAACGTCCAATTAAAACTACCTAACCTCCGCTCTCCAGACACTCAAGACATAAGTGAGATCAAACTAGAACATAAAAAGTGATACTCTATTTCTGAGCTTATCAGCTGATTAGGCGTAATATTCAACCCACTCTCTTGCCTGCATATTCATCTTATGAACGCTCTTCGCAAGCACCATGAATCCAAATCTGCCATTGCAGCTACGACCGCGCCAACTTCGTATGAGATGCCGTCCCTCTCAAAAGAGTGACGAATAGCCGCCCTTACTTCCTTCAAGACAACATAAACCAATGTCCAGCGATCGAAGCCACCTAGCTCTATGCTAGCCATCATGTAGTCACTTGTAAACTTTGCATACAGACGCTACCCCGCTATAATTATTATCATCGCACACCACATCAAAGATCACCTACACCGAACCTCCCAAACCACAACCTCGCTCTAACTATACTCCAACTGACTGACAGACAAACCTCGTCATTGGATCTCATTATCACACAGACCACATACACACCGATTAGAGTTAATCTCAAATCTCGATCTAACTCTTCCACTTCGTCATGTACCATCTTTCGAGTCCATCACAGACTTCAACAAACCCATTAAACCGAATAATTTACTTTAGACCGAAAATTTAATATCACTTCCTTAATTCACATCCCTCACGTAATCTCACATCAGTCGCGAACAATACGGAAGATAACACTATGACTAGCCAATCTTATCCATAGCACTTCTATCTAAGGAACATAGACGTCCGTTCAAAAAGTCAGGATCGCCTTCACATGAATAACGCATCAGACAACAATTAGGGTGTGAGGCGAAAGTATCTACGCATTCTGGGTGTGCAGATTAAAGCCGCTTTGCTCCCAAAAATCAATAATGTGGGGTAAAAGACATGATATTTAAAAAAAATTATCATCAATCTTTGAAAAGACCTACTCACATTCAGGCTTGTTAAAAGGACAAGGGAATAAAGGGAAGGGACGTTCCCCCTTCTTAACCCGGGGATGGAACTCCGCAAAAAGGAAACGAAAGCGGCCAACAA
>SCLH01001222.1:64484-91513 GCA_004367855.1 Oikopleura vanhoeffeni
GGAGCTTCCAAGGGTTAAAAAACCGAAAATGACAAAAATTATTGACGGAAAAGTTCAGGGTTTGAATCTTTTACAAAGTTTGCGATCAATTTTGTAAAAAATGCAAATTAATTTATTTCATGAATTGTTCGAAATATGTTCAATTCTTCTATTTTTCTTAATTTTTCGAAAAACATTTCAAAAGACCTGGTAAAAAGAGACCGGAAATTGAATGTTATTTTTAAGCTTGACACTTATCAGGAAATTTAATTCTTAATTTTCTATATTTTAGTTTTTTGTTGTGAGCTTTCTGACTGACTTTTTATTTTCTCGAGAGTATATTCTTTGAAAATAACAACTTTTAAATAACTTTATCATTCCAAAATAATTATTTTTTCACAGCAGAAATAAAGTGCTGAACATTTTAATTCTTCTTATATAATTACATAAAAATTTAAATCTATCCTTTATCTCAATGACTTGACAACAATTAAGTGGCTACCACTTTTATTTTTCTTACACCAGAGCTGAATTTAAAGCCCGGTGTTAATGAGTTAAAAAGTGTATGGATAATTTGGTTAATAAGCGATAAAGAATTATTTTGTATTTATCACTTTTCGGCATAACACAAAAATCGATAAGATAGCAATAGAATTTTTATATTAATACTGAAGAAACGTACCCAGAGCCGTTGTTAAATGAAAGAAAAAAATGTACGAATGTATGAAAGTAATCTGATACACCATTTTGAGCGTTTAATGTTTGTGTAGGCGAATCAGCAAAACAAATTATCCAACTTTCAAAAAGAAAGGATACGGTATCCAGGATACCAGACAAAGTATAATTTCCAAAATCAAGGTTGTAGATGAAACAATTCACCTACTTCCTGGTGGGCTATTAACAATAATACTTTAGCATTATATCCTCATGTTGCAGGTTAATGATCAGTCCGATAATCGAATCGAAAATACAGAAAAAAATTCGTTCATTGATAATAATGCTGATTTAGCATTGCTGAATCAAAAAGTTCATGATTATACGTATTGAGTCAAAGTAGAATTCAACTCTTTCAAACCAATTCCAATGGATTGGAAAGTGATAAATTATGACGTCAAACGTCTAAAAAGTGTCAAAATTTCTTATTTCTTCGCTATTTAGAAAATATTATCTTCTTAATAATTTGAAATTTTTTCTCTTACTTGTTGCAACCACTAATTGTATCAATACAAGCTTATCCCAAGAAAAATGCATTTTTCGACTGTTTTTTGTGTTTATTTATCTCAGGTTTGATATGTTCAAAGTCAGACGAACTGTACTTGGCTCATTATCAAAAGAAATAAACGAGCCCAATAATACATCACAGGGTAAATTATGAGAAGATCATCTTGGACTATTCAAAAAGGTTTACGAGAGATAATTTTGACTTAATCTTCATACCATACTTTACTTTTTCAATTTATTTGACTTGAAAGGTTTCACTGATTTGTCGAAAGGCATTTTCGTTGAAATATTTCAAATTATCCGGTTCATCGATATGTATTATTGAAGGTTTAGCTAAACATTTCCAAAAAATAGCGGTTTAAGGGAGTGATCGTTGCTGATTTGGGGTTTTGCTATGCCTTAAAGAAGTAGGTGACAATATCTGAAGGTTTTCGAACAGGCTCAATACGATTTTGAGCCAGGTTTTGTCAAGACTTTACAGTATAAATTAAAAAAATTTCATGAAAAATGTGGGAGTAGATAGCTTTATAGTGAGCATTTCAAATTGGCTGTTTTGACCATAAGAGCCATACATTCCAAAAAAAGCCTCGATTTCCGTATTCATAAATTAAGACCTACTGCCAAACTACAGAGAGAAATAATATCAAACGAAAGAGGAGTAAGCTTTTTAGTGCTTTTTGGAAGCTCTATTAAAAGTCATTTTCTGAGCGAGGGTTGGATTTTCCATGATTTTAGTAGTACTTGCATCATCCTAAAAAGTTGTACTACATATTTAAAAATAATAAATTGATTTCCTTATTCAGTTTTCTCAAAAACCGCCCTTGAAAACAAGATAAAAACAGCTATTATTGTCAACCACTCTTTTAAGGGGGTGGTCAACGCAAAATTAGCGAAAAAGTAGTTTCGTAGTCGGTTTCACGCTGAATGTATAAACAAAAAAGATATGAAATCACCAGAATCTGGTGACCAGATATGAAATATTTGAGTCAATACGCATCGAGTCAGGGTTAAAGTTGATCGCACTGATATGACAGAATTAATAATATCTACAAAACTTAACTCAGAGAATTTTTGAAAAAAATTCATAGCGCTTGAAATCTAGAAAAAACCGGTTATTTAAGCCTTAAAATCATGGGTTTTCAAAACGTAACTATATCCCCTATTCACACTTTTGTTAATATCCCGGCCCTACTACTTAAAAACACACTACGTTTCCTAATCAGGGCCGGGATATTAACAAAAGTGTGAATAGGGGATATTATGAAAATTTGAAAATTCCTTTTTTCGATTATTATTCCCGCATAAATTGAACAATCGTCCATCAAACTTAAATCAAAGAATTCTGATTAAACGTCTTAGTTGTCCTCCAGAGTGGTCGTAGTCATATGTCAAAATTAGATTTTAAGTCGAAAAAAAAATATTTTTTTCATATTTATTTGAAATTAAATTTGAAGATCCTATCTGACGCAGAATTCACTGCAATTCAGAAATTAAACTTTTGATATTTCTGCGATAAAAATTAAGCTTCAAAAGTCTTAATCAAACTGCGAACAAATAAGACTTCTTTCTAGAATAGTACTTTCGGGGGTAGTAAGGACTTTAAAAATACCACTTATCGAGTTCAAATACAGAATATATAAAGTTTTGAACGTTCTAAAAAAAATAAGCTCCTTACACATTTTTGTCTAGATTTGCGTTGACCACCTCCTTTTAGTGACCACCATCTCCGTGAAAAAAGTATTTTGTCAGCGTAATGGATTTGGCATATATTTTACCTAACGTTAATTTGCCATATAATATGCCGCATATAAATTTGGCATATAATCTGCTTCATATTTAATTTGGCATATAATTCACTGAATATTGATTTCACATAAGATATGCCGCAAATCAGACAAGACATATGATTGAACGCATTTGAATTAGGCATATA
Source organism: Oikopleura vanhoeffeni (assembly GCA_004367855.1). NCBI lineage: Eukaryota > Metazoa > Chordata > Appendicularia > Copelata > Oikopleuridae > Oikopleura > Oikopleura vanhoeffeni. The sequence goes on from SCLH01001222.1 coordinate 67,618, forward strand.
AATTATATGTCAAATTTTAATGCTTTATATCCCCTATTCACACTTTCGTGAATATCCCGGCCCTACTACTTAAAAACACACTACCTTTCCTAATCAGCGCCAGGATATTCACAAAATTCTGAATAGGGAATATGATATAATATACAGTATATTGTACACTGCATATCCTTTTCCCAACGGAACTCCATCTCAAAAACGTTTACTATGTCNTTACCTTTTTGAAATAATTTTTCAACCCTCATTTCTACCGGTGTTGACATTACCTTCCGTAGAAACCACGTCCTTTAAGGGTTGGGTGTCGCTGATTTTGACAGTTTACGAAGCTATTTTGGATAAACTGGCAGAGCTGATATCCAAAAAATTTTGCATTTTGAAGACAACTCTTCACGCCTACGCCCACCTACGCCGACAACCTACGCTTTGAAGAAGCCTCCTTAAAAAATCGCTCAATCGCATTTTCTCCGTCAATTTCACCATTGTCATTATTTTTTTGTGTCTGGCTTCAAAGACCTACACATAATGCAATATTGTTCCTTACTCGGATTTTGCTTTTGGCGGACAAAAATCACGAAAAACAAAAAGTAAATTTTTGAATGATCAGTTTTGGAGGCTCAGTCAAAAGCATATCTTCCTACCAGGTTTGGGAGTACAGTTTTGGCTCATACTGCATCTGAAAGCACAGCCCTTGTTTGACAAAAAATAGAGGTTTTTTTCGAATTTTGATTTGGCGTCTCTTGAGGGCATGTCAACTTTTCATTTTTAGCCAAAATTTTTGAATCCTCAGTTTCGGAGGCCAAGTCAAAAGCTATCTCCTCCACCAGTTTAGGTGATTACAGTTTCGGCCATACTGATCTGGAAGCACAGGGCCTTGTTTGACAAAACATCAGCGAGTTTTTTTCGAATTTTGATTTGGCGTCTCTTGAGGCCATGTGTGCCAAAAGCCAAATTCCGAGTAAAAGAGCATATATGATCATATTATGAGCGAGCTTCTTTGAAGCCAGACACAAAAAAATAGTAAAATGGTGAAAATTGACGGAAGGAAAATGCGTATTGAGCGATTTTTTAGGGAGGTTTCTTGAAGCGTAAGGTGTCGGCTAGGTGGGATGTAGAGTACTATTAAATCACAATTCAGCGCGAAGCGTTGTCTTTAAGATGCAAATTTTTGGGATATCAGCTTTGCCAGTTTATCCAAAATAGCTTCGTAAGAGTGTTAAATCACCAAAATCAGCGACACCCACACCCTTAAGGGAGTGGTTTCTACGGAGGGTAATGTCACACTCGGAGAAATGAGCGTTTGAAAAATTATTTCAAAAAGGTAACAAACACCCCCCACCCCTTAGATATTCTCATAAATATTTTTCCTTTAATAACAACGATAAAGTTCAATGTTTTTGTGACAAATTACCTTGAGTCACAAATCAAACCTTCATTCTGAGTCTTCCAAGATCGGATATTTCCCCATCAGAACTATCAGAACCGATTATTGGCCTTGGTTCTCTCATCTATTTCAAAACTAAATGAGTTATCTGGATCAAATACCGCAGTTAAATCTGGGCTTTTTTCTTTTATTAAAATTTTCATTTGATTATAAATAACAATTTGTTATTTTGTGATTGTTATTTCGTCGAAGTGATCAAGTCTGACAATTTGAAATCTAGAAATTGTTTTTCGGATATCTTGTCTCGATTGGCCCAGGGGTTCCGACGAAGATAGCGCGAGAGAGAAATGTCCGCCTATGCATGATCTATCTAGTTTGGGTTACATGCAGGTAAGTTTTTTAGAAAGCGCAAATATGAAATAACTGGTAGTTAGTTTTTTGACAAAAACAGAACTAATTAAATGATGTAGATTTGAAATTATTTTCAAAATTCAAGAAAAAGAGGACTTCCTGAGCCTGATGTTTTTCGATTAAAAAGCCATTTCCAATCTATTTTTACCATTCAAATTATTAAAAATCGTAAATAGAAGACAGCAGGGCTGGTTGGGATTCTCAAGGAGAGTTTCAAACTTAATCATCTTAAAACATTATCCAGGATTGCAGAACCTTTACTGTAATTTGGTTCTGAATATTTTCCGGCGAAACTTTTTTTTCAAGAATGTAAATTGCTGCGTTTAATTTCAAATAACATTTATTAAAAATGAATAAGTTTCCAAATTAGGTAATATTTTGGTAAAAAAATGAGTTTCGCGCACTGTTTGATACCACCCTACAATAACCGTAGCTACGGTTTGGGGAAATCCATCGAAGCCCTCTTTAAGAAGTGGTCGTCGCATTTAAAAGCGAAAACGGGGTTTTCAATGGCCAATTATCGCAAAAGTACAAACTGTTTGACAAAGTATTCCCTCTAACTAATGAATTTGAGCAAAAATCTTGCATCCTAAAAAAAAGCCGAAAGTGACGGATTGCTTGTCCAATCAGAAACGTGCTTACAAAACTGACGGAATTATTTTTTCAAAAATGTATCTCCTCCCTGAGTTTTCAAGGTAAATTAATGATTTATGACTCAAATTAACCGGACAGAACGTGAGCAGATAATCAAGTTGAGTTTTTGTGATAATTCTAGGATTTGGTCTCAGTATCACCAAAAAACAGTATTTTGACCCTTTTTTAGGGTCTCAATCAATATTTATCTCCTCCCTGGATTTAAAAGTTACACATTCGAAACCTACATGAATGAGCAGCTGAAGAGTCCGTGCATATATCGAGTTGAGTTTTGTCTAAATTTCTGACTCGTTTTTCTGTAAATCGTGTTTTAAATTTCCAAAAATCAAGAAATTTCAACTTTTTTCATACGAAATATTTTCGAACTCATCAGAAAGTGCTTTTCTAGCCATGTATCAAAATAAAACAGGTACCAAAATGCTTGTAATTTTCCATATTTTCAAAAAAAAGGCATAAAAATAAAATTGGGAAAATTTGTTTCTAGATCCTCATTTTGCGACGACCACCCCCTTAAGGGGGTACTGGTCGCTGGTTTTATGAGGCTTTAGGGGCAAAATAAATGCTCCAAAATGGGTATGGTGGTTCCTGATTTGATATATTCTCGATGAAACATTAGCCAAACAGGGCTTCAATGATATTATTCAGATGGGCCAGTTTGTAAGACTAGCCTTCATCTTGCGTAAAACGTGTGTCAAAACGTTTTTGCATGCATACACTCTCATACACATTAGCGAGACAGAGATACGTAAGCCGAAACGGGAAAACTATCTCTTCTCAGGTTTTACTTTGAAATAGACTTAAATTTTAAAATTAACTGTATAATTAGTATGCAAATTTTCTGTGGAGCGTTTTTGTCCATAAGTGCTATATTTTTCTAGAATATGCGATAAACCTTAGTTTTTTTGACTTTGGTCATCCGAAAATCTATCTCCTAGGTTAAATTTAAAAATTCACTCATTTTTTGCAAAAGGTAGCTCAAAACAAATAAAAACTTCTGTCGAGCTGTTTTTTTCAATTTCGACCCCAAACTCAAAATATGAATTTTTCAAGGTCACGTAAANTTTTTATTTCCAGGTCGATCAGATCTGAACTCGAAAATTTCCTGAACAAATTTAGCTCGACCCGATTTTGTCAAAATTTCATAAAACCCGATCCGATGTAGACTCTAATTTTAACATTTATCTCGCACTTCAATTTATATTTCATTTTCAAAGATGTTACTTTTTATACTTTTTATGTATAAGTTTCAAGTCCAACTGTTGGACTTCAACAATAACAGATCAGATTCTGACTGGATTCTGACAGATTCTGACAGGGGTCGGCATAACCTGGTCGGATCGGATCGATTTTTTTTGATCAGGTTTTTCAAATATTCGATCCGATCAAGTTCGATCCGATCAGGTTTTTCAAATCTTCGATCCGATCAAGTTCGATCCGATCAGGTTTTTCAAAAGTTATGGCGACCCCTGGATCAAAACACTTGAATTAAGGATTCGTTGAGAAATTTTAAACAAAATTGTAGAATTTCGATTTTAAAAAATAATTTATTCGAACTTTTAACCAAAATTAATCAACAAATATTGTTACGATACAATTTAGTTTTTTTTACTCATTCTGGATCAGGGATGAGGAACATACAAATCGTATTGGATCGGATCGAGGGAGGGTAAAATTAGAACTTTATTTGATCGGATCGAATCGCAAGGGTGTACAATTTTAACTGGATTGATTCGGATCATATTTACCGGTAGGTATTTTTTCAACATATCGGATCGTATCGGATGAGGGTATAATTTTTACTTTATCGGATCGTATCGGTTCCGATATAACCCAGTTTTTTCGATACGATCCGATTTGCCGATCCCTGTTCTGGATACTATAATTTATAGTCAGTGGCGCTGTTTGATGTGCTGAAAAACCGGTTTTTAAGACCTTTCAAAATAAAGGCAATTGCATGTCAGAATTTTTCATCCTTAGTACTTTTGTCCATAAGATACGACCTAGTTTTAATTTTACCCCTTCTGGTTCTCCTGGCAAGTGGTTAGATTTTTTACCGGTAATAACAATTTTCTTGATTTATGTATAGTTTTTATTATTATAAAAAGAGCTCTCAGAATATTTCATTTCTGTTTGGTTTATAAATATTTACAAAAAATATACAGGGTTATAGAATTCTTTATAAAAGTATTAGTTTAGTTATTTTAATAAGCTTTGTGCAAGTAAACGCTTAGAAATGATCAATTTTTTCAATTTAGTCATCCTTGTTTGTTTCAGTAGCTAATCGTCTTCGATTAATCTTTTTGATTGCTTTCATTACCTTTCGAGTATATCGTTTCATTTTGTAATGGATACCACGATAAACACCAGTGGATTGAGCACCATCACATCCTTGAATAAATTCTGAAGTCTGAAATATTAAAATTTGAATTTTAAGAAAAGCTAATCTCTGACTTAAAAAATAATAACCTTTCAAGATAAGTAAAATTAAAAAGTTACATTTTTTATTTTTTTAGCCGTATTCAGTTAATTTCCACAAATGATACCATAAAATTAAGACAAAAAAAAATCGAAATTCTTAATTTAATTTCGATCAAAATTAATAATAATTAAAATTTTTTTGTGTTCAGCACTCAATTGACTGCGGAGGTTTTAATAATGTTCACAGAATGTTTTAATCACCTACATATTTTTTGATACTTTGTGCTCAAGAGCGCCTCTATTCAAAATTAAAAACCGTCATCAGCGATCTAGCTAAGCGTTTAAAAATTACTTTTAATTCGTGATATTTTCTAATACCTCTTTGCACTCATTGATTTTTAGTTTCAAATTAATGATTCTTTCAATATAACAATATGAGAATTTACGTTTATTGTGAACAGTTTACGAATCCAACAAAAATTAATTAAGTTTTAAACATTCTTTAATTTGAAAAAGTATCTCTGGCTTCGCTTGTGGTTTTTATAGTGAAATTTTGATATGATTATCGGCTTTCCTTAATTCACTCGTAGACTTGACTGAAATAAATGTTCTAGAATTTAAGTTAAATAATGAAGAAAAAACGGAAAATGGTCACAACTTGCCCGAAGTAGAGCCTGGGAGTTAAGTAAAGTAATTCGAAACTTGATTATTGTGATTCTAAGAGTCCGTATTCGATCTTAACGAATTTATCAATTTTGTTTCATCAAAGTATTTCTGAAATTAATTTCGCCGAAAAACGTTTTTTTAAGTTTTACCGGTTTAACTGTGCCAAAAGACTCGATATGAGTACAGATCGAATAAGTTTTTTGGTGGATTTACTCAAAAATTCTTTAACTATTTTTTTGTATTTACCGGCGCTTCCCAGTAATATTCATTCATGTATCGTTGAAATCCACCATTGATAATCGTCATTCTCTCAGCATACGGGATAACTGATCCTTTTTTTGTATCTGCCCAAATATCATCATAAGTTGTGACTGAACCATCATCGGCTTCGAAAAGGTGAAAAGTATGTTCAAATTTTTATCAACAAAAACTTCATAGTGTTTAATTGTGGGACAAGTTTTAGCAGGATTTTAACCTAAAACCATGTGCTTCAAATTCATTGATTTTCATCTAAATTATTTGACGTTTCCGAAATTATTTTGATTATGATATTTTAACGTTGAAATTAAATTAACTCGCGAAATATTTCAAAAAATTTTGATGCTATCTTGAATAAATACGATTTTTATTGGCAAACTTTGATTTTTTAGCGGAAATTTGAAGATGTGAACAAAACTTAGAAACAAATTTCAATTTTCCCTAGACTTCAAATTAAACCGGCGGTTTAAAACCGCTCTAAAATAAAGTGAAAAAATGTTTTTAATATCCATTAAGATAAAATGATTTCAAAAATACATGTTGAATAATCTAAATAAGGAAAAATAGTCATAAATTTGCGGTGCTGGAAATTATTTGCAAAAACTAAGAACTAAAAATTTTTTTTCGAATTGTTGAAACTTTTTTGGAAAATTTTTCAAGATCGAATTGACAACATAAATCTTTGTATCTTTTCCATTATTTGTTTTCGTTATTTATGCAAGAATAAGAAAGAGCGGGAAAATTAATTTAAATGTTAATTATCTGACTTCGGTTCCGGTTAACCGGCTGGTTGAGAGTACTTTAGAAAATGACGACATTTTGAAACAAAATTCGAGGTGTTCACGTTATTATGATCCTTATTTCAAGTTTGCCTAAAAAACGGTTTTACGGTATGTCAAAACATGTTTAAAAAGGCTTTCCAGTACACATTTAATAGAATGAATTGAGATAACTTAATCGACATACAATATTTCACCTTTATCTAGACCAGGTATAGGCTGTTTTTGGAGTCGACAGTTATGTTCAGCATTTAGTAAAAATTGATGAATATGTTCAATTTTCAACTTCATTCTATCCCATTTGGTATCTCCCTTAAATTTTTCCTTCGTCAATTTTGATAAAGTTTGAAAAAGTTTAATAAATATCCAGGACTCTGTTGGCACTGCTGTTGTTTGAACTGCCTTCGCTGTTGTTAATTCATTGGTTGTTGTGAAACTTGTTGTTGTGGACGTTGTCGCAGATGTGGTTGTTGTGGATCGAGACTATTAGAGGGGTCGAAAACGGATTCGTTAAGTTTGAACTCCTGTATTGATCTTTAAACGTCTTTGAAAAAGATCGAAAGTTCTCATTCAGCTTCTAAGAGCTAATGGTTTTCTTAATTTGTTAACCCCCTGACTCATTTGAGTATCGATATTCCTCTGAGGCATGAGAGCCACTTTTATGGCTCGACTTTGAACTCATATTACGGGAAAATTAGAAGTGTTAGCGACTTAATTGTTGTAAAGTCATTGAGATTAAGAATTAAATAAATCTTAATACGATTATAAGCCTTCTTTGGTCGAGATATGTTATGTATTCATTTTTTGCTGATAAGAACTAAAGTTTGATAAGCTTTCGGTTTATTATAACCATTCTCGAATCAATGTTTTTCGTGTGAGAGAAAGTGAAGAGATTTTTTTCGCAGTTTGCATAAAGTAATTTCTCTTACAATAAAAAACAGTGATTCGAAAATGGTTATTAATTGAAAACTTATCAGACTTCAGTTTTAATCAGCAAAAAATAGAATTATATTAAGACAATTGAAAGTTTCAGCACTTTATTTCCGCTGTGAAAAAGTAAATTATTTCTGAATGCTTGAGTTTTTCAGAATTCATGATTATCATAGAATTTACTCTCGAAAAAATGAAAAGTTAGTCAGAGACCTCAGAACAAAAAACTTAATTGTTAAAGATTAGGAATTCAATTTCCTGAATAGTTACTTCCTCAGAAATGACAATGTCATTATGACATTCAATAACCGGTCTATACTTACCAGGTGTTTCAAGATTTGTTCCAAAAAATCAAGAAAAAAAGTAGAAATTTTTTTTCGAAATATTCATCAAAAAAAATTTATTTTCAGTTTCGAAAATCAATCGCAAACTTTAAGGGCGATTTGAACCTTGAACTTCTATTTCAATTATTTTTGTCATTTCCTGTATTTTCAAAAAAATGAAAGCCACTTTTATGGCTCTATGCCTCAGAGGGTTAATAAAAAAATGCAATTCCTCGACACAGAATCTGTCAAAGATTCCTTATCTTTTTTAATGACAATTTCGTAGGCGTAAACAGCTCTTTGATAGAGAAAATGTTAATCGTATAATAAATTCTTTTTTACAACTTTGTTGCGGCGATATCTTATAATATATTCTTATTTATTTTGTATATTAATTTCAAATTATTTTACTGACATAAAAAAGGTCGCCCATTTTGTGCTTAAAACAATTGTTTTCAACTTTTCTGTATTACATATTTTCGACTGCATATTTTTTTGTTTCTGCTTTTTAACTATTATACTACGTGCTGATGATGAATGAATAATTTGAAATTAATATAAAAAATGAAGAAAAATATATTATTAATCATATATAATAGTGTGTTGATCAGAGATCGGCATGAAGAAAAAAAAACGTATTGGACCGGATCGGATCGAGGAGGGGTGAAATAAAAACTAGATTGGATCGTATCGTATCAAAGGGGAGTTAGGTACCGATACGATCCGATCCAATACGATTTTTCTATGACTATATGGGTAAATATACGATTTAATTTGTCATGGAAAATTAGACTTTAAATTGAATTAGTTGTCAATCTGTTGCGCGGAAAGTCACTTTTAAAAATATCATAAAAATAAATCTATTTAATGTTACATTCGATGTAAAAGAATGTGACCAAAATTAGGCTGGCCAAGGTTTTTTCAAAAATTAATGGAAAGTCCTGAAATATCAACAAAAGATTGGCCGCTAGCTAGACAAAAAAATTGAAATAATTTCTCAAAATTGTGGTCAAACCATAAAATTTCAAAATTGCGGTCAAACCATAAAATTTCCAAAATTTGCGGTCTTATCATAAAATTTTAAAATTTGCAGTCAATTTTCTAAAATTTGCGGTCAAACCATAAAATTTCCAATGTTTGCGGTCAATTCAAAAACTTTGCGGTTTTATCAGAAAATTGCTTAAATTTGCGGTCAATTTTATTAAAATTGCGGTCAAACTCCATTTTTGAAAATTTTATTTACTTATCTACTTTTCCGATACGTATCGACCGATATGGTTTGATTTCCGATATGGTTCGATTTTCGATACGGATCGACTTTTCCGAATATGGTTTCGATCGCGTATCGACTTTTCCCGATATGCTTCGCTTGGATCGTATCGGATCGACTGATGCCCAAATTTTAATCATATTGGATCGAATCGACTGCCCCTAAATTTTATTCATATTGGATCGGATCGACTGCCCCTAAATTTGAATCATATTGGATCGGATCGTATCGGAAATAAAACGATTCGATCCAATCAGATCCAATAATTCCAATACGAACCAATCCAGTTTTGCCGATCCCTGGTGTTGATATCACAAAATTGTTTGAGGAAAATAATTTAATTAATTTTAATATAAAAATAAAAATTGAAAAAAATGTGTTAACAATACGTGTCAATCATTAGCCGGGTATATCAAACAGAAAAGCTGCGCCCACGCTTTAAATGTCGCGAACCCGCAATATCCCCGATTTGTATTGTATGTTTCTTCTCCACATGTTAACATCGTTATAGACAGGATTTCTCATTTTACAGGGCCTCCAGCAGATTTTTTGCCATTTTGGTCTTATGAAAAAAATGAATGGAAAATAATCTCAAGGAGGCCCAGTCATACTAGCTGAGTTTTGTGTGGTTATAGCAGAACAAGCTCTCTGGTATAATCAATAAGAATGAAGGAGGGAGAATTGCCTTATCTTTTTTGGTCCACCCAAACCATACAACAGATGAGGCTTTCTGTAGATATGGCTTTTTTCACAAAATGACTCAAAAAATCGATATAATTGATATGGTAGTCGGCAAAAATTTGTAAAATTTTTCAAGTGTTCCGAAACCTAGAAATATTATTGTTTATGGTTAACGAGTGCTTCCTTCGAAGCGAAAAACAACCGAGTTATTTTTTATATATAAATTTTTTTTATTGGTATACATTTTTACAACCATTTTGAGAGGCTTATCAAATTCTAAATGTTTTTGGTGTCCCTAATCTTTATTGTTGTAGTTGCTGTTTGCTTTGTTGATGAAGTGTATAAATCTGGGCACATCGCTCGGTGGTCAGAACAACAATCTTCGAATAAAATACAGCTCGAATCACAAAAGCAATCACGCTTTTCACCGTCGCCACCGGAAGTGGTTTGGTCAGAACATGGCTTAATTAGACATGTTAAGAAGAATAGGCTGGAGTGTTTATTTGAGCTGTAAGATGGTTTTGAACCGGGGAGGCCCAATTGGAGGCCCAATTGGAGGCCAACTATCACCGTAAGTTTTTTATCAAAAAAGGCGATATTGGGGACGACAATTAAGTGTCTCGTTCAAAAATGATAAACGCGTAGGCGGTCGAAAAGAAGTCAGTATTTAAATTTTTTTTACAATTATATCCCTTTAGCAACTTTTTGTGAATCTAGGATGTGGAGGTTGAGGGAGCCAATCCTAACACTCCTGAGACCACTCCTAGCCACTCATGGGGCCGCTTTTCAGCCCGCACATCCTAGATTCACAAAAGGTCGTTAAAAGGATATAAGTTTACTATTCTCTAGCCCACACTATTTCTGATCTTTCTTAACTCTAGACTCTGTATTTTAACATACTTCTCAACTTATATCACGTTAAAACTCTAGCTCTGAAGATGCATAAGCGAAACTTTGCAGAAAATAAATAAATTAGTTTTATACGGAGTTTAAATTCAATTTGAGAAAAATGACGTCAGTCATGACGAACTCAGAGTATTCTTCTATAAAAACCTCTAACGTCCACGCAATTCGGCGATATGGGCACTGGAATTATTTTAGCTGAAAATTGTGTAGGTTGTTTTTGGTGATATTAACAAGTTTGTCAATATTGAACCGGCGATGTCGGACCCCCGCCTTTATATTTTTTGCTACATCAGTAGTTACTGTACCCTCTGCAAAGCGCTAAATCGGACACGTTTGGCACGGTTCACTTTTTAAAGATAATCAGACATATTGACGCATTAAAAAAAACCCATTGTTGTCAAACAAAGGACAAATAATTTTGTGAAAACTTTTTACACGTGACTAAATGACGGTTGTGAAATTGATCAAAAAAAACTTTCGAAAAATATAATGCTAAATGACCGAGAATTTTCAAAAAAAATGACCAAAAAATGTTCGAAAAAAATGACCAAAATTTTTTTGAAAAAATGACCAATAAAATTCGGAAAAATGACAAAAATTTCGAAAAAAAATAATCAAAAAAATTAAGAAAAAATATATCGATAAAAGGACTTAATAATAATGAAAAAAGCCCATAAAATGTTCAAAATTTATTTGAACTTGAAATTTATTCGATAAACTATTAATTAAACCTATCATAAGATGTTACCCTACATAAAAAAGTGCTTCGATTTTTTCGAAAGTAGTCTCAAAAGAGCCAGTAAAACACTGATGAGAAATTTGGCTTACGTCAAGACGATATTTTGAAGTTGAGTGGTCAAATTTAATCGTTATTTTTTTGCTTCATTTTAAAAAATACTTAAAAAAATCGAAAAAATGCGAAAATTTCGAAAAAAAATTTTTGATGATTGGGTTCGTAGTAACACTTAATTATCACCCTGTATCAATTTGAAGCATGTTTAATGCCTCTAAGGCCTTTATTTAATCAGAGTCCGCATACCCCCTTAAGGGTATGGTGGTTCCTAATTTTACATATTCTCGATAAAATATTAGCCAAACAGGGCTTTAAGGATATTATTCAGATTAGCGAGTTTGTAGAACTAGCCTTCATCTTGCGTAAAACATCTGTCAAATTTTTTTCGCATGCATACACTCTCAGATACATAAGCGAGACAGGGAGACCTAAGTCAAAACGTAAAATCTATCTCCTCTCAAACTTTATTTTGAAATAAACCTAAATTTTAACATAATCTGTATAATTAGTATTTGAAACTTCTGAGGAGCGTTTTTGTTGATAAGTGCTATATTATTTCTAGAATATCCGATAAACCACCGTTTTTTCGACTTTGTTCATCGGAAAATCAATCTCCTCTTAGGTTCAATTTCAAAATTCACTCAAATTTTTGCAAACGGTAGCTCGAAACTTCTTACGAGCCGTTTTTTTCAATTTCGACCCCAAACTCAAAATGTGCTTCAATTTTTTCGAAAGTAGGCTCAAAATAAAGCTGGGAAAACACTGAAGAGAAAGTTGGCTCACGTTTTTGAAGTTTTAGTGGTCAAATTGAAACATACGTTATTTTGAATTAATTTTGAAAAAAATACTCAGAAAAAAATCGAAAAAACTCAAAAAATTTTTTGTTCTTATTTGGGTTGTTTTGTGCTTTTAAAACATAAACGATTGATTTGGTGCATTTTCATGACATAATATCTGCAGAAAATGTAGGAACCACCATACCCTTTTACAGAAATGTTGAAAATATCACCTTTACAGTGAGTTTGTATCATTTGATACCCTTTCCCAACCTCAGTCCATCTTAAAAATGCTTGCTATCCTTAAAGCGCGTGTTCGAATCCCACTTAGACGTTGTCAAAGTATTTGCTTGAGTGATTACACACCGATCAAGTTTGGCGGTCCAAATATCAAGCACCCTGTCTATAGTTGTACTTAAGACAATCACTAAGACAACATTAGTGGGATTTGAACACGCGCTTTATAGATAGCAAGCATTTTTGAGCTGGACCTAGATTGGGAAAAGTATATGGTTTTGAAAATCTTGGCCCGATGTACTTTTTCTCATCAAACACACCATTTATATTTTTAAAATTAATGAATAATTTTAATTCACTTACAATTCCCATGGAGAGCAGTACTGGATGACAACCAAAGCATTCTAAGTCGATGGTGGCGCAACAAGTTGGAACTCCAGTCTCAGTCTCTCGCAACTGACACTTTGCATCACCTAACAAACAAAGTCATAAAATATTTAAACAGATTTGGCTCAATCGTTAAGCAGCATGAATTTCAAATTTAAAATCAATCCAAACATTATATCCATCTAAAAGTCGACATATCAGCCAACATTTTAGCCACTTTTTAGCCAATATTTTTATCAAACGGGTAATATTTCGGCTTTTGAAAACAAGTTATCCGATTGAGTTTTTTGATAGCTCAAACTGAGCACAACTATCTAGAGAAAAATGAGTTAAAAAAGTCCGAAGTTTCAGTAATCTTAGAAAAAAATCTAAAAATGGTCCGATTCGCAAGAATTTTTTATTTTATTGCTCAAAAAATACTTGTGCTTAGTTTGAGCTATCTGAAAATTTAATCGGATAAGTCGTCTCAAAAGCCACGTTATATAACAATTTTGGTTAAATAAGTGGCTAATATATCCGAGGAGGCCCCGTTATCGATATGCATTGTCAGACTGAATTAAATTTTTTTTATCGTAGCGTACAAATAGTCGTTTGGCCTTATTCAACCGAAAGTTGCTCAAACTATGCCACCAACACTGTTGCTTTGTCTCTGGCATATTATGGTTCGGTGATATAGCTATATTTTACTCCGATGCAAATTTTGAGAAACTTTTGGTTAAATTAGAGTAGGCTTCTTTTGATCAGTTAGAGGGTTTGTACCACGTGACTTAAAATTCGCGTTGAGACTTAAAGTGATTTGAAAACAATGTTTTTATACAAAAATTTTTAACATCTGGCCTGAAATCATATCAAGACTCGACAAATCACTTAAATGTCTCGACGCTACTGAAAACTTACGTTTTATATTGAACAGATTTGATAGAAAATGCTCACTCACAGACATTTTGTAAATTTTTCGAAGCCTAATGACTACGCAATTATTGGGTCGCAATAATTATTAGCTTTTTGTTGCTCGTCTTCCTTGCCTGGAAAATTAGCTCCGAAAAATCTGGAAATGCGTTTGGATTGAATTTATTCCGAACATGAAAATCCGATTAAAAAACTTTAAAAAATTAACCAGATAAAAATTTTACAGCAGTAAATGATAAAAATAATTAAAAATTAACCTCATTTAAGGTAAAAAAATAGATAAACAGTAATATAAATTACCAACTCCACGTAGGGACAAATGCGAATTCAAAGCGGTTTGACTTATTTCAAGATTTTCTGAATGAACTGTTATCTTCAAATATGATGAATGTGACAGAGGCTGTATTCTGGTTTGTTCCGAAGATTTCCCAGAACACGCTTGGAGTCCTTATCCAGTTGTTAAGAATTATTCTGATCGAATCAGAGACTTTGTTTTAGAACATTTTGAAAATCACGTCCAATCAAAAACATTCTATTCTAATTTCATACAAAATCAACTTTTACGTTATTCATATAGTTCCAATTGCTAAAACCCGATGTTAACACCACGTGGTTATTAACGTGTTATCAAAATAGAGTGTAACGTTAATCAATCAAGGGGTTCGAAAATATAGAAGTATCGTAGAATCCCTTTCTCATTTCGGCCTCGTAGGGAAATCATCCAATAAAATAGAGATTAAAATGAACATTATATTTTTACTTATAGGCCTCGGTAAGGCAAAATAGCATCTTGTCCCACCGATAATATATATAGGCCGATAATTTGAGCTGAAATTAATGTTATTGTTTTAAAAAGTATGAACAATTGATATTGTGGATTTCAATATTCAATAGCCATCGATAAAATTTCTGAATTTCGGACTGATTTTAAAGTTATTGGGATGAAAATGTTATTGAACTTATTGTTATTGACCATAATAACTTTTATTAACTTTGAAAATAAACCGCATAAAAATTAACTTAAAAATTTTAAAAAGAATACAAAAGCAATTGAAGGTATAAATATTTTAAAAAGTTATTGAAATTACCAACTCCACTCCGGGTTCTATGTGAATTCAATGCTGTTTGATTTATATCACCATTTTCTAAATGCATTATTTTGAAACATGGTGAAATTGACATAAGCTGTTATCGGTTCCCATAATTTCTTGTTTCATAACCATAAAAATTTGGTAATTGACCGATAATAATCTTCTTTTGTTACAATAAAATCCAAAAACTGTGTATTAAGTTCTGTTCATAAAATTCTGCACAAATAATATCGAATGCCGAAAAACCGACAACAGCGTAAGTTGACATTAAATTCGATGGTTTCAGAATGCATTAAAAAAATGAACTTGTGGATTTAAATCTTTGATAGCTTCAAATTAAATCTTCATCTTAAGACCCCAGTTTCCGAAATCAGGACTGATTTGGAAGCGGTCAAGATATTTTTGAATTAAAATTGAACACCAACGTATTACTTCCGGTATATATTCAACTGACTCTCCAAAAAATTGGTAATCAATATGGAAAAATCAATATTAAATTCACGGTTGAGGTTCTGATATGAATTTCATATGTGTTATTAAGACAAATGTTCTTTAGGTTTTGTTTTTGATAATACTGGGTGAGAATTTAAGCCAAGTTGAATTTCAATTATATTATAGAACGGCAAGTTATTTTCGCTACATTTTGATCAAAATAAATCAGAAAATAAAAACGAAGGTGATTGAAATCAAAGACACATTGTGTGAATTTAACTTAGATCTTTCGACAAAATTGAGATTTTTTTGACTAAATGAAATTATTTTTCTAAAATGAATAATTTTCTCTGTTAAATATCCCTTTATCACTTTTTGGTTAGAATGCGTAGCCAAAACGTTAAAATCACACGTTAAAAGGAGTAGTGGCTACGCATTCCAACCAAAAAGTGATAAAGGGATATCACATTGTTGAAATAAACTGAATCATAAATTGTTAATATTTTTTCTTATTGGTTCCTTATTGTTTTTGAAAATAATGTCTTTTTGGAACACCTATGAAGATGATAGAAAATAAACAGTTGCTGTCTTACTTTTGGCTGTTCAGCATTCAATGTCATCAAAATGTCATAGACCGGAGAGTTATTTTTTGTCATAATGACGATTTAAAATAAGAAATTTCAAAACTTAAAAATGGGTGTCGATGTTTTCAAGCTATCTTGTAGAGAATATCCTTCTGGTTATTTTGAGACGCAAAATTTTTTTTGGTTTTGAGATTTTTTCTAAATTGGTATTTTCCCGTGATTTAAATTACCCTCCAGCGGCACTTTGTGCTCACGTTAAATCCCTAGTTCATAATACCGTTTCCAAAAAATCGATAATTGCGCATCTTTTGGTACATGTAAATCATTGAAATATCACTTCCAGTACCGAAAGCTATACTTTACCAGTTAATTTTGACCAGCCGGTACATCCGATAACGTCGCAAAGAAATATTCTCCTGGAAAACCCTTCGCTGTCGAGTGAGCTTATTTTATTTGCGATACCACTATTTGAACTCCAGTGAAAACCTAGAGACTAAAAAGTCACTTTTAGCACCTTCAAAGCTTTTTGTTTAGACTCATAACCAAAAAAAAATGCTACGTCTTAAAATAACCAGAAAAATATTTTCTACAAGATAGCTTGAAAACATCGATACTCATTTTCGAGTTTTGAAACTTCTTATTTCAAATCGTCAATACCAATGAGATCAATACGTATTTTTGCAAAAAAATTATTTCAAATCGCAGAAAAAAATTCTGCCGATCTTTTTTATTATACCACAGTGTATTATAAAAGTGATATCGCATTTTTTAACATTTCGAATTTTTCAACCATCTTGTTGATGGGAAAAAAATTTAATTTTGAAAAAAGATGTAAAGAGTAACTTAGCAATCTTAAAATGTTTCAATAAAAATTAAAACGGGAAATTATGCGATTTTAGCTATTGGAATTTTATCAAACTTAAATAAACTTACTTAATGTCTCAACACCGAGAAATGATAATTTGGTTTTATTAAAACTTAAGATTTGATTAATTCACTTTGAGTTAAGAATTTGAAAATTTTAATTTACTAAGGCCGATGAACGGTTTTTGAACATTTATGAACGTAAAATAATTAATTCGATATTTTTTATAGTTTAAAATTTTGCAGCCCTCATGACAATTTATAAATATACAAAGAAATAATGTTAACAATTCAGAAAATTATATACAGTTTGAATCTTAGATTTTAAGGTATTTTGCCGTCTAACTGAATAATTCTATTAATATTTAAGTAAAAATCAACGTAAAAATCAGTTAGACGGGAAAATACCTGAAAATCTAAAATACAACCTGTAGTTCATAGTTTTCGATCTCGATTTTTAAATACCTCGTCGTGATGTGAAACCAGCTCCTCGAATTCCTTGTTTGATCAAGCTTTGCATCAACACCGAATTTTCAGGTGTAAATCTATCAGCAGCACAAACAGTCAAAAAACAAAAAATTTTCATTTTTTCAATAGAAAAATTATTTTTACTAGTAGAAACTTTAAAAATAAAATTTAAATTATTTTTTTACAAAAGATAACAGATAATTTGGTGATGATGAATTAAAATTTCAACTCACAATTTATATATTCCAAGTTTGATTATCGGACACGGCGGGTGGCGTAAGGAGCAGACAGGTTAAATTACTTTCATAGTGAATTTGCATAGAAATTAGTTCTTCTGGGGTTAAATGCTTTGTAAGTTAAAGCCCCTCAAACTCAGCAACAATAAGTAAACTTGTTTGAAAACTAGACATTGACTCTCATACAGGCCCTAATCAGAACAATCAAAAAAGGGTCAGGAAACAAAAATCTGAAAAACCAGGTTAAAGCGAGGGTAAACTGTTGGAGGCAAAAAGCATTTTGAAACGCTCAAGCAACTTTTTCGAAGAATATTTTGAACTTTTCTAAAATAAATATCTTTTGATACCCAGCAGATATACTAAATCAGATAAAATTATTAAGTATAACAGAGCACTGTGCAGTTATTAAGATAAACATATATTGCCTGAAGCCCACCATGAGGTAGTATCACGTGGCTTAAGGGGGTGGTGTTAGTGATTTTTGAGATTTCAGAGGCTTCGTACAATTAGAAAAATGCAGACTGGACATTTTTGAAACAATCATTAGAAAGATCTATCTTTGATCTAACGATTTCATTTGACAGTTTAGTACCACTCTCACCAACCATCTGGTTAACCGCGGTTAAATACGAGTCCCTAAGCTTTTTTCAAAGAAACAAGGATCCTAGAGCTTATATCGGAAAGTTTTGAGATTAGTGAGAATCATAGATTGTCTGAATTTTAGTAAATTGGTTCCGGTTTTTCGATTTTTGCCTCAGGGGTCAGGAATTTGGCTGAATTTGCCGAAAAAGGGTGTTTTTTGGACGTTTGATAAAAGGCTTTTTCTGTGGAAATGCCAGAAAAGGTCATTTTCGGAATGAAACAAGCCCTACGGGTGTTGAACATCGAATTGGTCGTACTTTTTTTGAATTTTGCCTCTGATTGGCTGTAAATCGACAAAAAAGTGCGCGAAAAATGACAATTTTGAAAATTAAAGTGATAATTAGAACATTGAGATGTCGCCAAAAGATTCCTTGGATATGATTGTCTGGTACACATATTAGCAACTATGGTCTGATTTTCAACATACACAGTGCTTGAGATCAAATCATAATTTTAATGAAAAATCTTAAAATTTTCCGATATAAGCTCTAGGATCCTTCTTTCTGTGAAAAAAGCTGAGGGACTCGTCTTTAACCGCGGTTAACAAAGGGTTGGTAAGAGTGGTACTAAACTGTCAAATGGAGTCGTGAGATCAAAGATAGATTTTTCTAATGTTTGTTTCAAAAATGTCCAGTCTAAATTTGTCTAACCGTACGAAGCCTCTGAAATCAAATCAACAACCACCGCCTTTGGCGGGCTCAGTGCATTTTGACAGATTTGCACTTTTTCAGTTTTTTTTGTCTTGATGAGAAACTTTTTTTCAAATAAAAACTTTTTCGAACACAAGTTGTCACTTTTCAGCTTACTTTGTTTAATCTGAATTTCTTCCGATTGATAATTTTTACTTTATAAATCGTGTTTTGAAAAAACAGTTAAAAAACGCGCGTTTGCTTCCATGGTGTCTAGCTAACAGTAAAATTTATAATTTTTCACTTTTTACTTAGGAACCATAAAATACGCTTTTGACCACTGTCTCGGATTTATAAAATTTTATTTTATACGATTTCTACGTCAAAATCGAAAATTTAAATTTGTGAAAAAAGACGGAAAAACTGAAATTTTACCACATAGAAAAAAATATGTATCTTCAGGAGTTTAATAAATACAATTTGACGCGGTGGATGGATCGGCTTATCAATTCGACAAGTTTGGGTGTAAGTATTTCTGCCGATCCGTAGTTTCGATTAAAAAAGTATGATTCAGAGTATTAACAAGAGCAAAGAAACAAAACGAAGACATATCTAAATATAGTGAAAGTAGCCATTCCAAATATTTGCAGCTAACAATTCAAGAAAAATTTGTTTGAAAAATTATGAACAGGAAATGAGGAGAATTTTCGAAATATTTCCAAATAGTTTCGACCGAAAATCCCAACAAAATAGCATATAAAAAATATGTGGTCACCTAAGCGAAAAGTTAAAGTGACCATTTTGAAGAGTTTTTTTGTTGATTTGAAAAAAAATATGAAAATTAAAATTGAACAAAAAATAAGGCATTTTATGTTAAAAGTTTAAATCGAACTCAAAATTTTATAAAAAAACAATAATTCAAAAACTCTGTAGTTACAAAAGTTACTTTGATAGTATATTGAGATAAATATATAAATCCAGTGAAAAGTTTTTTATCAAGAGCCCATATCCGTATCTGTCAAAATGCACCGACCCCCTTGATTAACTCTGTTTTTCAAAGTTTTTTTTCTAGAAATAAACATAAAATTTCTAGAATTTTGATTTTTATTTCGAAAATTTACCTCTTCAACTCAATCATAAAGAAAAGATTGCAGGTTGATATCCTTTTATCACTTTTTGGTTAGAATGCGTAGCCACTACTGCTTTTAACGTGTGATTTTACCGTTGTGGCTACGCATTCTAACCAAAAAGTGATAAAGGGATATTATGAGAGTTTTTTGTAAACAGCTCTCAAAGTAGATCCTTCTGAAATGCCTCCGCGGAACTTTTTTTATCTGTGCGCTCAACGGTTGAGGGGTTTTTATTTCAATGGATTATTGTGAATACGTTTTCTATAGAAACATTTTCTAGTTATGAGACGACGCTTACTTTTTTCGCCAAACTCATGCAAATTTCACGTTGATTATGTCACGTGTCACGATGTTTTTCTTTAACATTTTTCACACAAAGCTTTTCACTGCATTTTCATGAGTTTAATGTCATAAGTTAGTTTAGGTTAATACTATAACCTTAAGAAACTGCGGCTTGTTAAACACTGTTAAGAAACTAATTCCGTGAAGAACTAGGTTAACGGGCATGTGAAAGTGAGCCTGGAAATTGTCCTTTGGTGGACTTCTGCTCAGAAATTTCAAGTTGACCTTGGAATACAGAATAATTCTGGGTTTCCCAAAATATATACTCAAAATGGTATAAATTCCACATTTCATTTCTTTAGAATAAAATAAGAACAAAATTTTGATCGTGGTGTATGTATATTTTCAAAATTAAAAGTAGATATCAGTTTTGAGGTGTTTAATTCCAAGGTCGTTCCGTGAGAGACAAATATTCAGTTTTGATTCTACGTAAAGGAAAAATTATATGGAAAAATTTTTTCGAGAGAATTTTCTGGAAAAAAGGTGTTTCTCAATTCAAGTTTTTTCAAGAGACGTTTCAGAGATAAGTCTGGTAGTCAAAGAAATTTTGATTTTTTTTGACTTATTAACCAAGTATCTGCGGTCGTTTGATGAATAAAGTTTAAAATTGATATAGCTTTCACAGAATAGTATTTCCTCATTTGAAATAACAAAGAAAATGTACAAAAAAATTCATAAATATCTTCCAATTTTGTCATTCAATAATCGTAACAGTGTCATGGATGGAAAATAAATAGATTGGAAATTTTCTTTGTAACTGAAATTATTGACCACCTCCAATCAAACTAAAATTCTTGAATTAAAAAAATTATGATCTCAAATTACGACTTGTAATCAGGGAAAAAGTAATAATCTGAGATTTTGTCGATCGTACTTGGAACTCGCGAGTCGCGACTCCGAAATCAACACAATTCATTGAGCATATGATATGCAGCATACCTTAAATTAAACTTGCTGGTCTCGTAAAACTTAGAATGAAAAAAGGGATAAAAACAATGGAATATTTCAAAAATTAAATTTTAAATAAATAAAATTAATGAAAAAATCACAAAATATAGAAATTTAAATCGGAAATTGGAAATTTAATTGGAAATTTAAAAATAAAAATGCAAAAAAATAAAGTAAACAGTTGAAAACGAAATATTCTTGATTTAAGAATTCGAAAATAAATTGTGCCAGACAATCCATGAATGTCAATCATACATAATCATAAGCTTTAAAAATTCTGAAATAAATTCTGATAAAAAGTTGTAATCATTAAAAATTTCTAAACTTGATAACGTTTCTCAGAACACATGTAATAAAGCAAAATTCAGTTTATTTTGAGAGAAAATTAAAAAGAAAATTGTTGACTTGCCAGACATTTGTTGAATTTTTACGAAAATTTGTAGTTTTCAAAAAATTTGTCAAATTGTCGAAAAATTGTCTTATTTTCAAATGTCAAAAAATTGTCAAATTTGAAAGAAATTTTCAATTGTCAAAAAATTGTCTAATTTGAAAGAAAATTTACAAATTATTAAAAATTGGCAAATTCTATGGAAATTTGTTAATTGTCAAATTTGAAAAAAAAATTTCACGAGAATTTTCAAGAAAATTTTCATATTTTTGAGAAAAGTATCAAATTTTAAAGAAAATGACCAAATTGTACAATTTGAAAAAATCTTTGATATAATTTTTGAAAATTGTAAGCTTTTAGAACTTTGTTGAACATTTGTTAAACATTTGAAAAATTTTCAACGAATTTGATTAATTTACTTAACATTTTCAAAAACAATTCCAAATTTATGAAAATTTCTAAAATTAATTTTTAAATTTGTAATTTTTCTAAATATTTGACAAATTTTTTTCAAATTTTGATTAAAAGTTGTTGAATTTAGAACGATATCTAGGGTTAACGCTGACAAACACTCAAAAAACCAACTCGGGAACCGAGGGTCGGATTTTTTTTAAATTTTAAGGAATAACTAAAAATGACCCAGAAAGATCAAAAAAAATAGTCAAAATATTCCAACTTGTCTTTAAATGACCTAACGTGACCCCAGATGACTTCTAAAAAACCCAAAATTGTAACTTCTGAACCGAAAACTGGATCATTTCAAAACAAACGCAAATGATAGAAAAATATTCAGGGAGTCCGAAAAATTAGTCAAAATATTCCAACTTGACTCAAAGTGACCTGAAGTGACTCAAGATGACCTTAAGAAATCCCTTTATAGTAACTTCGGAACCGCTCACTGGATCATTTTCAAGCTCACGCAAATAATAGAAAATACGAAGCTAGCCCAAAAAAATAAGTCAAAATATTTTAACCTGACTCAAAATGACCTAAAGTGACTACCAGTTTTGAAAACGAACCCTCAAATCATTACTTTTGAACCGCTTACTAGATCATTTCGAAACTCACGCAAACGATGAAAAGATACTCTGAAAGTCTAAAAATTAGTCAAAATATTTTAACTTGACTCAGAATGACCTAGAGTAACCCTAGAAGAGCTAAAGAAACCCCCAAATCGTGACTTCTAAACCACTCAGCGGATCAATTCGAAATTTACGCAAATGATAAAAAAGTACCAAAAGAGTTGAAATTTTATTCAAAATATTCAAACTTAAACGAGAACTAAAATTTTATAGAAAATTTATTATTTTCCTTCAAAAATAAAAATTGAATATGAATGTTAAAGTAACTGATATAAAATCACACAAAATGTATTTTTAATAAAACATTAAAATTCAAATAGAAAACTAAAAATATTTGACAATAAAAAGTTGAAATTATAAATTCAGCTTCGGAAATTCAAAATACTTTTTAGTTTAGATGAAAATTCCAAATTTATGCTATCAGAATAGTTAAAGTAGAGACTTAAAATAGTTAAAGTTCAATAAAATTTTGAAAAAATAAAACAAAAATCAACAAAATTACTATTCAAATTTCTTTAAGGGGGGAGCAGCGATGTGGCAGATTGGTACATTTTTTCGGAGTGATTTATGAAAAAAATGTGAAAAATTTTATTTTTATTTTTTATCGTCAATAAAAGTGTTTATTCTTGCAAACGGTTATATTTTTAATTTTTCAACATACTTAAGTATCTGTAAAATTATCTAAAACCACTTTTCATTATAACCCGATGTGAGATTTTTTTTGAAGGCCATATTCATAAACCTCAGGCATTTTCTGGTGTTATGCGCTAATCAGTGGGAGAATCATTTTCTATATGAAAAAATTTCACAAATATGAAATTTTTTTTCAATGAAAAAAAAAGAAAAACAACTTTTTGAAAAAAAATTGACCTTCAATTGCCAAATGGCACAAACCGATTGACCCTTCTATCGGTTGAAATACGGAAATCAAATAGATACCAAAAAATAACACAACTGATTCCGCCTGATTTTTCAAGAAGAATTCAAAAAATTAATAAAAAATTTTGGACTTGATTTGCGAAAAATTTTCATAATATTTCTAAAAAAAGTCGACAAAAATGACAAATGCACATGTTATGATTTTTTGAACAGCAGTCAGAAAATATGTAAACATGCATGAAAAAAGTAAAAGTGGCTATTTTTTTCATTTTTATTGACACATTTCAGAAAAAAAAACAAAAAAATTTAGGGTGAAAAATGCGTGAAATTTTAATAATGTTTTGAATGTTTTTGAAAATTTTACAAATTCAAAAATAAAAGTTCGAACTCAAATCTTTCCTTTAA
>SCLH01001222.1:99892-117813 GCA_004367855.1 Oikopleura vanhoeffeni
AAATTTGTTAATTTTTTCAATAATGATGCAAACTTAATCATTTATAGATAATTAATGTAAAATCTTATAAAAATATGAACTTTTATTTTATAATTTGCAATTTTAGTTTCAAATTATGTAATTTGTTATCAAATTTAACAATTTTCTCAAAGAATAAATACATTTTAAATCTTTGAGGCTGATTTTGTAAAATCTATAACTTTAAATTTTTTTTATCAACTTTCAGCCGATATCCCTTTATCACCTTTTGGTTAGAATGCGTAGCCACTACTCCTTTCAACGTGTGATTTTAACGTTGTGGCTACGCATTCTAACCAAAAGGTGATAAAGGGATATGGAATAATTTTCCAAAGAAATTTGAAAATACTTTTCGTAAATTCGCTACAACTTGTCTTCCTGGAATTGTCCGAAATATTAGCATTTTCCAGAAATATTTATGACCGCGGCCATTTTATTTTAAACTCGTGAAACACGTGGCGTCAGAGAACCCTCGTAATGAAAAAACTAATATTTTGTTCGATCTAGATCGACAAATACTTGATCGGATCGACTTTGATCCAACCCGATCAGGTTTTTTAAATCCGATTAGGTTTTTAAAATTTTCTATCCGATCAAGTTCGATCCGATCAGGTTTTTAAAACTTGTGATCCGATCAAATTCAATCTGATCAGGTTTTCAAACTTGCGATCCGATCAAGTTCAATCCAATCAGGTTATGCTGACCCCTGGACCTAATAGTTCATCTTAAAAGTTTATACCTTCTTATGGTCCTTACGGTCCCATAACTCCTTACTTTTAATAGTCTATTTAAAAATTCAAAATCTAACTATAATTACCAGAAAATTTGATGATATATCCTGTACGGAAGTGATTTGTTAAATTTCGAGACCGGTAAAATCTTTCTTGGGTGTGTATAGTTTATTGTGCTAGTTTATTCAGTGTAGAGTGGCGAGTAAGGTGGCACGAGAGATGATCACGTGGGGAGCCACTCTACACTGAATAGCACAATAAACTATACACACCCAAGAAAGATTCTAACTGCTCCGAAATTTAACATATTAATTCCATACAGGATATCCTATAGCCTATATGATATAGGGCATTTTCGGCGATATTGGCACTTTCGGCAACATGGCGACAGAAATTAAGTTTCTCGTTCAAAAAAAATGGTTAGGTTTTCGAAATGACGTCATAATTTGAAATTTTTAGATCTTAAAATTATAGAACAGTGTAGGTTTTTTGGCTATATTTGGCTACCGATATCGATAAAGGGGCCTCCTGAGCAGTTTTTACAACTTTTTTAGCCAAAAATTTTATATAATTCGGCATTCAAAAGCGACTTATCCGATGAAGTTCGTTGATAGCTCAAAATAAGCACAAATATCTCGTGGATAATAAAATAACCGAATCAAACGGTTCTGTTCGGTTTAGATTCGAACCATTTAGAAATTTTCTTGACGATTACTGAAATTGTTTAATTTTCAGTTTTAGTTAAAAAATTGTAAAAATAGTCCGCGTCGGACCATTTTTAAATTTATTTTTCTCTTTATATTTGTGCTCAATTTGAGTTATCTAAAAACTCAATTTGATGAGTCGTGGTCAAAAGCCCAATTATACTAAAATGTCGGCCACGTAATCTATATGCCCCCTCTCTGTAGCAGGCTTCTTAAAAAATTCATAACTGTTCCCCTTTCATGCGCAGGTTCAAGTAAAACATAGTGGGAAAATGGAAAAGGTAAGAAAGCTCAAGCAAAATCGTTTATTTTTACAAGCCTGCTCTGTAGTGAGTTCATGCGTTATCGCGAGAGCTACAGTTTCGGTGCGTTTGAGGAAAATTCAGAAATGATTTGTCCGCAATAATTCTAGAAAAAAAGTCGAAATAAGTGGGAACCATAAAAAACTTTCGCTGGAGCCATTAACCAGAAGATTAATTTCATAAATAGCATGACTTATTTTTCTGCTAGGAATACAGCATGTCACATTTTTGCTCGAAATCTTAGTTTTTTACTGAGACTAACTTGTGCGAATCAAAACGGTAAAATATTAATAGTCCCACAGGTGTAGACGTGTAGGTGTTCAATACAAATAAAGCAATATCCTGTTCTGAGGGAGTGTGTTCAAAAATCGTGAGAATGTACTAGACTGGGAAATAACCATGCGTTATTGGGCAACAAGCGGCCAACAACTCTACACTCACGAATCGCTTTTAATCCCTATTCTACACCACACTGATATCTCTTTCCGAGTTTAGAAGAAGCTCCCTCTGAACAGGATAGTAGATGGTTTTCAACTCAAACTTTTATTTTTTGAGATTTTTACTTGAATATAAATTTTGAACAGTAAATGTGATAAATATTACGTAACTGGTTGATTTTGGAGAAAAATAGCATGATGGAAACGCTAGATATACGGTATGTACTGAGCAATATATTGGTATATTTATGAAGATTGATCATCCATACCAAAAGTTTAACGATACAAAATATGTCATGTATTGCGTCAGACATTACGACAGAAATAACTGATGAGAATCCAAAACGGAAACAGACACGTTAATAACGTGACGTTATTCTTTATCCCGAACAAGGAAAAAAACTAAGCTTTTTGATTATCCAGGGTTAAAATGTTCAAAACTTTGTTTTCTGCAAATTTGTTCTTATGATAAAATTATGCAAGTTACGAATTCAATGCATTATAAGAAAAAATTGCTCATCAACGGAATTTATGCACTAAGTTCGTTATTTTGTGAGAATATATATTCTTAAACTTGGAGTTCAAAGTCTCAAGTTAGGGCTCAAAGTTTTGGTGGATATTGATTTTGGTCCATAAATGAACCACCTCTATTGCTTTAAACTTCTGCGGTCCAAAATTGTTCATCAAGCAAGAATTTGTACTGATGAAACATTTTGAAACATTGTTTCGAATATTTTGTCATAAACCATGAAAGTTTTCTCCGAAATAAGACCACAAAGCCGTTCACGGGAGTGGAAGTCGCATTTTAAGGGTTATTCAATGGCTAATTGTCGCAAAAGTACAAATCGTTTGACCACATATAAGATAGGTTTTAATTTACCTCTCACTGACATATTTAAACAAAAATCTTGCACCTTTCAAAAAAATCGTAAGTGACGGATGGCTCGTCCAATCAGAAACCTGCTAATGAAAATAACAGAATTATTTTTTCAAAATGAACAGTAATACGTGGGCAGAGCCCCAAGTCGAGTTTTGAAAAAAAATTTGATTTTGCTTCAAAATCTCCAAAAACAGTATTTCGACTCTATTTGGATACTGTAACAGTATCCAAATAGAGTCAAAATACTGTTTTTGGAGATTCTGAAGCAAAATCAAATTTTTTTCAAAACTCAACTTGGGGCTCTGCCCACATTCTGTCTGGTTCATTTTCGCTATCTATAGTTGTTGTACCTTTAAAACCAAGAAGATACATTTTAAAAAAAATCTGGCAGCTTTGTAAGCTCGTTTCTGACTGTTTTTAAGGATGCAATATTTTGTTTAAATATATTAGTGAGAGGTAATACGAGAGGTAAAACGATTTTACTTTTGTGACAATTGGCGATTGAAAACCCCTTAATATGTGACGATCACCTCCTTAAGGGGGTACTGTGCTTTGTGAAATTTTTCTTGAGAATCGGGACTAGACTAATTCGACTAAAAAAATCACATTGGCGGTAGTCTCGCATCCCACAAACCTTTAGTTCGGCGACCAGAAGACTTCAAAGACCTGAAATGAGCCATTTTTGAGTGAAACTGGAGACCATTTTTATCGGTTATCACACATCCGACTTTTAGTTTCATTTTATGAATACGATGATATTATGTCGAATTTTGATCTGGTCAAGTCGTTTTCGATACAATGTTAATTAAGGGGGTAGCGGTCGCAATGTTTCTTAGGCGATATCCCTCTTAATTGAAATTTGAATCGAAAACGGCTCGGCTGAATTAAAGTTTCACATACAATCATTTTATATATAAAGTGAAATTAGAAGTCGGATGGGTAGGTACTGAGAAAAATGGTCTTCAATCTCACTCAAAAATGGCTCATTTCAGGTCTTTGAAGTCTTTTGGTCGCCAAACTAGACGTCTGTGGGATGCGAGACTACCGCCAATGTGATTTTTTGGTCGAATTAGTCTAGTTCCGATTCTAATTTTTTTTCTACAAAGCACAGTAAGGCACCGGGAAGTTACCCCCAAAAAAGTTATGAATAAGTATTGTTAAATTTTTTACTCAGTCTATAAATTTGTTTTTCTCGGGTTAAAGTTTTTCCTAAAACAATGCTCAACCAATTTTTCTTGCTACGATTTAAAAACTAAGCAATATTGTCATTTTTGTGATGATCATAACCTGAGCAATATTGTTTAATTTTAGAAGAAACATCATAAATTAAGAAAGTTCAGAAAAACAAAATTCATCACGCAAGAAATGACATTGAAAATAAATTTAAATATTACGTCGTAATTTTTTTAAAATGTCCACTGCTGAAATTGGCACCATAATTAATAGGAATTAGCAGTTTTTGTAGAAGTATGGTATCATCAGATAGAGAATTCAATTGTTTGCACTGCTGCGGCATGCCGGCCCAATATCGCCGAAAAAAACCTACGCAGTTTTCCAAGTTAAGCTTAATTCCTGCCAGTGCACATATCGCCGATAGCGCCAATGTCGCTGAAATTGCATGAACATTTGAGGTATTTATAGAAATTTCTTTGAGTACTTCATGAATGAAGTCATATTTCAAAATTTGATTTCCCAATTCTTAGTTTTAAATTTTCATTCGATTACGTTCACCTATTCATTTTTTCACAATTGAACCGTTACCCACCAAACCGCCATTCAACTGGAATTTTTACAGCTAATCATCGTCTAAGTATTATTAACACATCAAGTAAGCCTATGGTTCAGACCGGGATAACCAGGGGACTAAGTGAAACCGAATTTATATGACCATAAATTTTCAACATAACAGAACCGAAATTGAGTCACCTAGTGGTCAGGAAGTAGGTTTCAAAATGAGAGGTTTTGGCTAGTTGTTTTATTTTTCATCTTGTATGTTTAACCATTGTAACCAGAGGTCGGCACAATTGGATCGGAATCGGCTCGGAATCGGCTCGGAGTCTGATCGGTTTCCGATCCGGATCCGATCCAATCTTTTCAAAAGGCGACCGATCCCGATCCGATCCAAGCTTGTCAAAAGACGACCGATCCGATCCAGATCCGATCCAATTTTTCCAAAAATCTACCGATCCGATCCAATTTTTCTACGAGCCGATCCGATCCAAAACCTCCGATCCGATTCTTTTTTTGTTTGAAAATTAATTAGATTTGGTAAAAATGCCGTGGTTTTTTTGTCAATTTTATCGTATAATTTGAAACAGTTTTGAACACAAATATTTCAACATGCTTATTGAGGGGGTGGTCAACGCAAATATGGACAAAAAGGTGTATACATGTATTAATCATACAATATTATTGACTGTGTTTTTCTTTTATAAGGAGTTCTTATAAGGAGTCCTTATTTAAGGACACTTTAAAAAATATGATCAGGAACCCATAAAAAAGACATGTACTTACAAATTATTTAAATTTCCGAAAATTGTAGGAAAGGCAACTTAAAACTATTTTTTAAACATTATTTACAATTAAATATGAAATTGGGTTGCTGGATTTGTATGAAATCTATGCTGTAAAATAATAATTTACTGTAATTTTCGTCTACAAGGACAGTATCGGGAAAATATATCTGCTTAAAAAAATATATATGCTTGAAAACTTTATATGTCAAAGAAGTTTTAAATATGTCCTTATAAAAACAATTGGAATTTAAAAAAATCATCGAATTTAAAAATTGCACATAAAATGAGAATAATAAACAAATGTTCAATATTTAACTCAAATTATATTCGACCATTTTCAATTCTCCTCCTTTTGTCTTTAAATTTGTTGTTCAATTTCTAGCCCCACTTAGGCTGTTCTTGAAAATTCAGATCAAAATTCGAAGAAAAAAAGTTGATCAGTGAAGCAGGATGTTACGCATTAGGATAAGGCCGAGAAAAAAGGTCAAAACTGGGAATTTTGAGTAGTCTAATCGTGTTCCTTAGTGATTTTAGAGCAAAAAGATTGTTTATGACATTGTTGAAAAATAAGCCCCAAATCGGGGTTGGCAGTAAAAGGCCAAAATAGTGAAAGGCCAAAAATCGATATTTTATATTTTTTTCGCAGTAAAACTTTTGTTTCAGAAAAATGTGATATTGATGTAAATTTCAGCAAAATTTAGAACGAAAAAGAAAATTTGACAATTTTTTTTGATGGAAATTTGTCGAGAAAATCTACAAACCGATAATTTTTCTTGAAAAAAGGCCAATTTCGAAATTACTTGTTCTGAACTCTGTATTTTCATTTGAAAAAATATTGTAAGAAACGCAAAATTTGATTGCAAACACGAATATCTGAATTTTACCATTACAAACTCCTTTTTTATTTTTAAAAAATTGAAATTTCCGATTTTTTGGCCTTCTTCAATTTTGGCCTTTCACTGCCAACCCCCAAATCGGCCGACGTCCGATAAAACGGGATTTTAAAGTTTTGGAGAAAATTGTCAAATTTTTGAGATAATTGTCAAATTTAAAACAAAGCAATATTTATGGAAATTTAAAATAATACAAAAATTTATTTATTTGCGAAAATATTTGAATTCAAAGAAACTTTTCGAATTTGAAAAAAAAATTCAAAAATGGCTTTTTAAAAAATTGTAATTCTCAAATTTTGTTGAATTTTGGAAGAAATTTACCTTTTTAAAATTATCTAAAATGTTAAACAAAGGTTTCAAATTTGAAATTTTTTTAATTCAAATTCAAAATTTTATGAAAAATTTGAAAACTTTCCTTAAAATTTTGCAATTTTTTCTGCTCATTTCTCATTAAATAAAAAACATAAAATACTATTTAATCGGCCGTTGGCTCATTTTAAGGGCTCATTTTAAAACAAATTAAGATTAAAAACATAATATCCCTTTTTTTCGGTTCGGGCGTCATTTTTACAAAATTTATTATAAAAACATAAAATCCTCTTCTATCGGCCTTCGGCCGATTTGAGGCTCATTTTTCAACAAAATTCAATGGAAAATATTAATCCCGTTTTATCGGCCTTCAGCCGATTTTGGGCTCATTTTTCAACAAAATTTAATAAAACATAAAATCCCTTTTTATCGGTTTTCGGCCGA
The DNA here is from genome assembly GCA_004367855.1 of Oikopleura vanhoeffeni. Lineage (NCBI taxonomy): Eukaryota > Metazoa > Chordata > Appendicularia > Copelata > Oikopleuridae > Oikopleura > Oikopleura vanhoeffeni. Next base: position 107,127 of record SCLH01001222.1, read on the forward strand.
TTTGGTGCTCATTTTTGAACAAATTTTATGTAGACACCTAAAATCCCCTTTTATTAGCCTTCGGCCGATTTGGGGCTCAATTCCAAAGCTTTTTCCAAAGTTTAAAAATTTCAGTTTCGAAACAAATCACAATTTCAAAAGTACGGTAGGTAGTGTTTTCAGTACTGTACTTCGAACATAAATGAATTCAAATACAAAATAGCATGTTATTCAACGGACTGGAACCCGCGACGAATGACTACGGAAATCGACTTTACATGAAAACCAATCCAATTCCGATCCAATACCGATCCGATCCACTTTTTATTTGACCCGACCGATCCGTTACAGATCCGATTCAAAAAAATTGTGGCGACCGATCCGATCCAGATCCGATTCAAAAAAAATTGAGGGTGACCGATCCGATCCAGATCTAATCCAAAAAAGTTATCAGATGTGCCGACCTCTGATTGTAACTGAAGTTATACGGAAATTATTCACAGTAAAATTGTTACACTATAAAAAAAATGAACAAAAATGTTTTTTAAAAATTTTGTATTCAAATCGTACAAAAAACTTCAGTTCCTGAATCCTCAAAGTGCTTAGAAATTTCAAAAAAAGTATGTATTTTAAGGGGTCATAGGAGATTATCCGCAATTTAAGGGAAAATGCAGCATTTTTAACAAACATATTTAACAAACAATTATAAAATTAGCGGCTAAAATTTTTAAAATACTTTTTTTCTTGAGGTAAATTTTTTTTGATATCTTTATTCGTATGCGAGAGTTTTCGATTCTTTGAATTATTCTTTACAAAATAAGAACTGTAGTTTCTCAATTTCTTCAGTTTCAAAGACTTGAAAATTCGAAAGTAAATTTTTTTAGTTTTGAGAATTTTGAACTTTCAATATTAAGGATTATAGGTTTCTGAATTTCTGGTTTCAGGGACCTAACCGTCCAAGGCATATAGTAGCATCAGTACCGTCGATTTTCAAGATTTACCACGAGGGGTTAAGAACCCAATTTTGAGGCACTTGTAGGTTGTATATCCAAATAATTCAAAAAATGTTAATTTTTCTCACAATTGTTAAGGAGGTGGTGGGTGCTCAAAGTTTTTAAAACTGATTTTTCTGAACTTTTTCCTCCTGGAGTTAAAAGTTTCGAAAATTTTAGGAAATGAATTCCGCTGTTTCAAAAAATTCAACCCGAAATGAAAAAAAAATATTTTTGATAATATTTAGGAGGTTTTTGGCTATGACAGTTTTGGGAAATTTCTTCACATTAATTTTTTGAGAATTTTAAACAGAATTTTACCGGTGAGCTCCCTAACTATGTGTGTGTTCTAAAACACTCTCGTGCAGGTGGGGTAGGACATCTCGTGCAGGTGGGTTGATTGGAATTTGATAAAAATCGTTGAAAAAAAATAAGCTACGTCGGGATTCAAACCCTCGACTGTCCCGGGTCGAGTCTAACGCACTCACCATTTTGCAAGGAAGGTCGTGACAGCGATTATCCATTTTAACTATATATAATTCAAATTTGATGGGAAAGGACTACTCGGTTTTTATTAGAATACAAATTGTAATTGTATTATACAATCCCAATGCAACATGTCTCGCCAACTCAAAAATCAATTTTCAGACAACAAGAGTTGGCCATTATGAAAATTTTTGTCAGGCCTTGTCTGGCCAAAATTTTTTAGTCTCAATAGTTGCAGAATTTTTCAGGCAAACTTTTGAATATAACTATAGAAAACTATAGGAGACTATATTTTTAAAATGAGATTTTCAAAATTCCGATATTGGTAAAAAAGTTTCAAATTTATTTCTTTTTCTTTTATTTCTTAGCCATGCGTGCTCATCACCAAAATACGTATTGTGGCCAAAATTTGGCCAATTTGGAGTATGACGGTACTGATGCTAGCATATAGGCTATATGATATAGCTTTTTGAAAGGCTAAAGCCACTTTACATCAGTCAAAAATGATGGAAAAAATGATCGCAGAAACTTCTCCTTCTGATAGATTTAAAAATTCAACAATGTTAATCTTAAAAATTTTTTAAAAATTTTCTTGGATACTTGGTTCAAATTTTATGACAAATTGATTGAAAGGCGATTTTTCGCTTAAAGGGGTTGTATAGGCTGAGAAGGCTTTTTCGAAAGCTAATAACTTTTTATTCCGTCATAACAATCTTATGAAAATCTTAGGAATAGTAGTTCGTAATCTCTGGAAGAGATTTTAATTCTGACTTTTTTCATAGCATGTTCGATCAACCGGTAAATTGAGTTAACCGCAAGCAAATTTTTTTTAAAAGTCCAATTTTTTTCGCCTTATTTCAAAACAACGTCATTTTCGGAATGTAACAAGCCCAAAGTGTTGTGAGCAAGATGTTGTAAGGAATTTTCTAAGTCAGCTGTCAATCGACAAAAAAGTGCGCGAAATCGAAAATTTTGAATATGAAAATGACAATTAGACAATTTAAATACCACCAAAAGATTGGGTACGGTTTGTTGAAAACGATATTAGCAATTATGGTCTGATTATGAACACAGCGGATTCTAGAAAAAAATTAAACTTTTAACACAGAGAAGAGATTCCTCACAGAGGGTTCCTAAGCTCATTTCTGAACCCTGCCTCTTTCAACCCAAAAACGATCACAACCCTCTGTAGCAAAGAAATTCATCTACCAGTCTTTACCCATGCAACTTAAAAACTCGTCAAACACTCCGACGCAGAAACGGGGTCACGCTTCTAAAACTTCATCGGCACTGACGCTTCACCCAAACGTTCCGAGCAAATCTCCATATTCACCCTGGATAACCCAATGCACCCCGGTAGTATACTCATATCAATAATCTTCGGAACCACATGAAAACCTCTCTTTGTTTGAATAAACACCCAATTGCTCAATCAGCGCCTACGAATACTCGAACCCACATCTCGGTCACTAGCGCGTCCCCTGCGACGTTTGTCGCACTATCTCCCCCCACCTACCACACCCCCGCGTGTTGACTTGCTACCTCGTATCACCCTCAAGACACAGCACTCTCCACCCATCAATGTAAATCTTAATATACACAGGCAGGCACCGGAACACTAGAATTTTAAAGGCAGTGTATACTTCTCTTCTTCCATATGGAAATGTTATACCGGCGACCCCTAATACTCTACATCAATCCCACCTTTTATAAAATGTCCCAATTAACCTTGTAATCCGATCCACACGAATCCTCGAAATTAACACGACTATACGACACCACACATCTTTAATTTCATGCACAAAACTCATCACTACGTTTCTATCGTTGTGCGCGCCTCTCACTACCCTTCCAACTACAACAGCATCGTCCTAGGTTGGCCACACTCTCTGACTCCCACGCCTAGGTACCCCCACCCACGTCAAACTCTGCTATACCTCTAACATTGCTAACGGAAGAACCCACCTTCCCACGAAGTCTTTGCCATCTACAAAATTCATTCATACTTCGATAAACTGGTAAACTCTTTAAATCACGGTCATAAAAAGCCACAACTTTCTGCATACCCCTATGAACAATAACACCCACATTCACTCTAGTCTCTAACCCCCACTCTTCTCACGATTTTTCTGAGAAGCTTTGACCAATTACTGATTACATAATGGGACATCATGAAGAGTCCTCCGCACACATTAAAAACTGTGACTATACCCCACTCAGCAACACACACTGCTCTTGTTTTTACTTCAAACTTAAGCAAATAGACAGGTAGACTCCTTGTCCCTCAACACCTCTCACTCTTGTCTACGCAACCAATGTACATCTCGTGAAAGATAACTGCACACAACTATTCCCCATGTTTCAATAATCGCTTTTTTCACCCTGACCACACAGCGCGAAACCGCACAAGATCACCACATAACACTGAAATCCTCCCCAAAAATGCACGTTTTTGCGATATTTTCCGATTGCACTGTAAGTGAGTCCCAACTTTCTTAGACACACCGTAACGGCTTCCGACATCCGACTCGCATCCCAAGCACCTCCTACGGATAAATAACTCAGCGCAAAACACCTCTGAATCAATCACCGGAACAACAACGATCGTTAAACTAAATGATAGTGTTAACCTCTCTATGGTTCCTTTCCCTTTCGCTCGTTTTCCGCGAGCTCTCATTAACCATCTCAGTGTTGACCCCCACTCCTTGCAATAACAAGACTACAGCCGACTAACACAGCACTAATACACCATCGTCCGTCTAGAATGACAAAACCAGCCAACACCTGTTTGTCTTTGAAAAACACACAAATAGAAAAATTTTTTTTTTTTTTCTCAACCTGCGACTCTGATGTACCTGTCCCACACCCTGGTCGTATCCGACCGGTCTCAAACACCATCGTAGTATCCCACACCCTCGTAGCATTCAACACGCTCGTCTAACGCCTTCAGCTAAACCTAACATTATACGCCGTAAGCTAGCGATACTACACCGTCTACCATCACGCACCCCCAGAACTGTTATTAAGTTTCAAGCAATGGCCAATGCGAGCAGTTTAGAACAGTTTTGAAAAACAACTGATAAGTACCTTTGTTTGAGGAATCCTCTCTGAACTGAAACCAACTCATTCTATGAGAACACCCAAGAATGAATAACAAAAAATTGTTATCACTTTACACATAATCCCATCCCGTATCTAACACACAGTCTCAGAAAAATTCTCTGAAGATCCAGTGTGACACCCACACGTTTCTTCCACTTTACACTGGAGGCTCGAAACTCAAACTTCTTGAGTCCAAAACCCCCAGCGCGCTTAAATTGGTCCCTAATACAAAAAGTTACAACAACCGCGACTAAACAACCATCAAAATCAACCTCACTCCAACATGCCTTTACGCGTCTTAATGATCAACGAGCGCTTTTGTTAATCTATTTATGTTTTCTATTTTCCTCTTTTGTGTTCTCAAGCCTACCGTATCGACTCGCGCGAAACTAACTACAATTTCTCTTCCAACTTATATGGGTCGGTTTTTTCGTAATCCCCCACACTACTCACCGAAAAAAGTGCTCTCTACTTCCTCTCCTGCTGACCTCACTACAAACTAGCGGAAACGAGCCAGCATGCCGAACCCCTAACACAGCTGAACACACCCCCCCCCCCCATTGGTTTTACACCCCTCATCTTCATCCTCGCAATTACTCCTAGACCACCCTACACGACCAAACACGAAACTACAAAACGGGCATTCTACCCCCCCCATTTCATATTTTTACGAGAAAACACTCTCTCCCACAAGAACACCAACAAATGCCGACGTGCTTCGATGAAGACTGCTACACCCCCTATCCTAATGATCACGACCACCCATGCGGGGTATCGTAACCTGGTACACTCTGGTGTTACAACGAATCCCCTCAGACCCACAACAGTGGAAACTGGAGTTACCCAAGGCGATATCACAAGCCCGTACTACATCCCCAGACCCAACACTATTAAAGCAATCGGTCTGGTCTCTCTTATTCCACTCTCTCCCTTCTCTTCCTTCCCTTCCTCGCTTACCTTCTCCCCGCCACTGTCTCGAGCAGAGTCGCCGGGACTCACCCCCCGTTCTTCTGCTTTCATAGAATCCTGTCAAACATCACACCGTATAATGGAATATTTAAATTCACTTACCCCCCAAATTCTGAACAAGTTAACATAACCGCAATGTATATATACGAGCGATCTTCAACTACAAGTAACACACAGCCATCGTTAATTACCCCCTAACTACTCACCTTATTCTGGCGATTACTTTCTATACATTCTCTAATTAAAGTCATTCCCTAGCGGATCCTCATCTGATATACATCAAAGAACCAAACACCACCCCCAACTTTTCAATCTACCTTCTATTTTCTATACAAGACCACCTCGAACAAAACCTGCAGCCAAACGTCTTTCACCCCGCAAACTTTGAAGTTCCACACTCGCGATGCAAACCAACACGCTCAGTCTCAGCCAATTTCGGCTGTGATCTCCAGCGGAATCAAACCTATCCTTCAATGAAACGAAACAGGTCTACACTCAATCCAAACCGTGAACCCCTATCCTGGGCATGCACAAACTTACGACACGGTCACGAGAACAAATTGGTTCCCAAGACTCAAACTTTTGAAACTCTAAACTCTAGACTTATTCATATCCTCGTACCTTCAAATCATGAGCTTGACTATGATGGGAACATAACTTAGATCGTCTAACATCACTCAGACCAACCCGCTCCGTATCTCGAAGGTTGCAACACACAGACAACTTATCTGCCAGCGAGCAAACAAATGGTTCAGACTTGTTTCCCACCAGCAAACAACTCTCGCACAATTGAACTGGGAATGACAAGTTCCCCGACAGCTTCAGATGCCAGGCGACTCCACTAGTTCTTGAGTTCGCTCCCCCCACAATCAACCTCCTCCCATTTCTCAACGCACATCCGCGTAAAATTAACTTCTTCTATACATAGGCAGCTGACTTTTAAACACTTTGCTGAAAACATCTCTCCTTACACAGAAAGCAGACAACGTCCAGAGCATACAGCACCTCTTCTCAACCGATCAAAATGACCACCACCGCAATTCAAGTTAGTACCCCCCCCCCCTCACACCGACTCCTATACACATCCTCTCCCGAATTTGTCTTTTCGACAATATTCTTGCAACGAGCGATTCTGTGGTGTGTCCTTACCCCTTCTTCTCAAATTCTCCTCTTTTATTAAGCCCACTCTTACAACGCCATAACACTCCACACTGATATTTGTTCTCCCCCTCCCTCCCAAACAAAAACTCTTGGGTGCTGTCAACAGAGACCGCCGCCTCCAAGATATTTCCTACTAAGACTCCTCTCAGGCATCGCAAGTCTGTACACATCTATTGCTGCTTCACCACCCCCCCTCGCTTAACCCCCCTCCGCCCAACTACGTTACACAAACCCACAAACGTTCTTTTTCAGTTCTCGCTATCGCACAGTAACGCACCAATGAAATCACCAAAATCTGAAAAAGTAGACAACAAAACTAACATATAACCAACAACGAAGTTCATGAGTCATGACTAATAAATATTCACTCATATCTTTCTCACACTCTTTAGTTATCTTTGTGGCTGGTCCCAACCATCTTTGGCCAACAGATATCGCAACTGCCTTCCCCAAATTGAGATGCGCGCCTGAACCCGTTCTCCTTGATCCTGCATTTCCCCACACGATAAAAAATCCTACACAAGCGATCTTCCTGCTGATCGCAACCTCCGGAGTAAACGCACCCCACCGCGACACTTCCTAACAAGTTGGCAGGTAAAAATCTATTGTACCACTCCACCTGTTAGAATCACATCAACACACAAATACAAACCTCTACGATGATCGACACGTTTCTCAGATACGAAAAGTAACATTATATAATTCAACAATCTACAAACTTATAATAAAGTAATACTTTTATGAATTTTATGATTAAGTGAACTCTAAACACCCACAAAACACGTTTTCTTGACATCTTCACAAACTTATTATCTAACCTATACAAAAAAACCACTCCAATAACCCCAAACAATCGCAAAATAATAGATTATAAATGGTTCTAAACATAATGTCACACCCTTCCTCACTTCGGTAACAGCTCACCACACACAGAGTATGGTATGACGCCCTTTTAACTCTAAAATAAATTTTAAATGCTTAGAACCAGTCAAATCCATGGATCTATGCTAAAAAAAAAACTGGGGAATTCGCGTCATATCCTCATCTGATCCCTCACCTTTTTGCAATCAGCCAAGCAGAACCCCGCTTGGCCGTCCCCCTGCATCACCACCCCCGCATTATATCACACGACCTACTCCACCTCATCACTTTTAGAATTTCCCATAACTTGAACACACAAACCGGAAAAAATTGAGGAAATCCGGACACCCGCGCTTCTTACTACCACCGAGAGGTTGTGCAAAAAGTATTGAACACCTCAGCATCCTGATGTGAACTACTACAGCCTGCACCAAAAAACAACATCGTTCAACTCTAGTCACGCCGCGTCCAAACTCCCTCCCTTATACCTACAAACCATCCTCTCATACTCGCACAAACCTCCCCCCTCAGAATGGCTCTAACAAATCACCCGGGAGCACGCTCCTCTCCCTATCTACCACATACATTATGTGACATTTCTACTTTCAACCCACCAATATAGGTATCATGTCTGCAAGTTTAATAATTTTCATTAAGGCTCACCTTCGAATCTCTTACTCCACAATCGAACACAAGCAAAATCTTTGCGCACAAGTTCTGCAGAGCACACACACCCTTTCCTCGAAACGCTAGAATCACTCAGCATAAATTGCTACTGATCTTTGCGATCTGTCTCCTTTTGATACCGACCCCCCAGAGACCCTTCGGACAATGCACGAGTGGCTCGAATTTTCACTGAGATGTTTTGTATTTAGGTTTCTAAAACACCATCATCTATTTTCGTAGTCCTCGTCTTCCACGCACCCCCTTGTCAACTTGAAAACACGCTTTTCGCGATCGATGGGCATCCTTCCTTAAACTAGAAACAAGTACTACTCCACTAGTAATATTAGGAAAACTCATGTAGTCTCTATATCATCTTCTGCCCTACTACCACACCTGCTAAACAAGGAATCCTTCAAAACAGACCCCTCACCGTAAACACAATGAATTAAAAATATAATTTTATCAGACCAACTGACTGTTTCTCTCTCAAAATAAAATTGACGAACCGAAAATACTGCAGGAATAATATGCCCCTGCACAAATGGGCAACAATCATTATTGCAACACTCACACTAACACAGCACATACCATTGCACCACAGTTGCTCCCCTCGGTTTCGACTCGAATATACCACACCTCACCACACTCAATTTCGTTATTGAACATAAGCTGGATACACACAGCCTGTCTATTGATCCGCCTCTACCAAGCTGAGACACTGAGGTACGTCACATTACACCCCAAAGCTTTACTCTCGAAACACCTCACGAATTCTTTCACCACAACTTTCTGCATATAAAACATACTCACCACCAGTCCAACGATTCGTCACTCCCCCAGCCAACCTCATATTTCGACCGGGTTTTTTTCTTTTCTATCCTCTCTTGTCTCTCCCTCTCCACTTTCTTACAAAACTCACGCACTTTGGCTTGATAACCTGCCTCTATCACAACTAGAACAAAATCACTGGTTCTAATACGAATCAAGCCGCCACTTCCTTGTCGCTTTTCGCCGTCCTTTAATTCTCAGGGTATGCTCCATACCTTTTAACATATCCCCTGAACACACTACGCGATTCCAATTATCCGTATATGAAAACCACGCTCTCCTCCGAGATGCTTCCTCTCCCTCAACTTCACAACAAACAGTGAACACTCACACTCTCCCTCCCACTTTCACTACAATGGTCTAAACCAAAGTACTATTGTTAATATTTTCATTTATTCTGTTTTTACCATATTTTTCATCCTTTACTTCCCCAATCGACCGACGAAATTTGAAAAATTAGTCGAGCCACACCCCGGCAAAAAGATCGATTACTGGGGTGACGTCTACTCTAGTCACATCGATCCCTGAAATCGCATGGACTGAACACAAAAGACACACGAACCTCGGAACACAACTCACCAAACGCTCAAACGTTCGAGTCAAAAAATCCCCTGAAAAGAAGATATACAAACAATGCTCCATAAAAAACACACATTACCTTATTCATCCTGCCCCGTCAACACAATTAACCCCTAATCTCACCACCTATAGGAACCCCCCCAGCATTTAAAAGATAATCCCAATTAACAATGCATCGTTTTTTTAGTTAAAAGCTAATTTTCTAAGGTACAAGTCATGATCTTTTATAAATATAATATATCATAATCTGAATTAAGGATTCCACAAATCATATGATCAATGTATTCATACTGTCACTCTTCCCTTCTTCTCCGATACCACCCACACAAACCTTAGGCACCCGCTTTACACAGCCGACGCACCCTTAGCGCGGCCCCAACATCTTGCTTGCAAAAATTGTTACCCCCCTCCCCCCCTCTCTCTCGCCGCTCTCCCTCGGTCCTTACACACCGCAACTGCACGAACCAGCGTCACATCAGAGAGGATTTGTTGAGCCACACCGAGATTAGTAACCTTTATACCTTTGTCAACATCTCACTAACATATTTGAGTCAGTAAAACAACGAATCCCTTCTCTCACCTCAATCATTTCGCACTCGCAACATAAGAAGAGTCAATCTTAAATCAATCACCAAATACATTCACATAAACAAACAAAACAAGTAGTCTCCTCGCCACTTCTCTGGCACACGCAAACATTTTACTTGACTCTTTCCGTCTCTCAAAGCTATCCCTTCCGAACCCACCACCCCCCGCTCCAACCTTCGAGTTACCACCCGCCCCGCCATGCCAAACCTATTCCTCTCTTCCTCTTCGAAAGTTCTATTCCCCTCTTTTACGACCTCTAATTCAAAACAACTCACATTCCCTTTTGGAATGTAAACAAGCCCAAGGACTTCCGTGAGCACGTTATTTGTACAGGATTTCCAAAGTTGGCTGTAAATCGACAAAAAGTTGGGCGCAAACATCGAAATTTTGAATATGAAAGTGAGATTCGAAATGAGAAGTTTCTGAACTGCAAACGGGTGCCAGAGACTCCAAACCAACACTCACTTTTGACTGAT
>SCLH01001222.1:117834-171160 GCA_004367855.1 Oikopleura vanhoeffeni
CTAGAAATTTTATGTTAAATTGTGGAACAATACGGTGTGAGAAGCAAGGTATAATTAACCCACGTGATAATACCTCTCATTGGTGGCTTCAGGGAAATGTTATAGTTTATTCTGCGCAGTGGCTCTGTTTTATCGCATTCTTTTTGTTTGTTGCTATTCTTTGGGATCAAAAGGTATTTTTTAAATACGTGAACTTTCATCAAAAAATCACGTTTTATAGGTAAAAATTGTTAGTTTTCTCGATTTATTGAATTATCTTGATTATTTACGCAATATTAAGCCAAATTGTTTGAGCACGGTCTGGGCATGTTTTCACCAATTATATATTTGTTTAAAAATATCATTTATCTATTGTACTTATAACAATAGTTATGTTTAGATCTCTCACTAAAAAGTATTTTGCTCAAGATATGTCCAGAAGGCTAATTTTTCTTGCAGATTTATTCCAACCTTTGCCTTTAAAACTGTGCAATTTTAAAGTTTTAATTTCAAATTTGTCAATGTTTTTTCGGAGTAAAAACATTAAGGGGGTTGTATGGTGGAAAGAGGATTTTTCGTGAAGCTTAAAACTTTTATTCTTGATCGCAATTATTAATAATATCGGAATAGGTTAGTTTCGCAATCTCCTGGAAAGTGCATGTTTACTTCTGATTTTTTAAGCAATGTTCGACATCCACCGGTAATCGGTATAAAACGCGCGAGCACAAGATTTTTTTTTTGTAACATCTCTTTTTCTCTTTTTCGCACTTAATTCAAAACAACGTATTTTTGGAATGTAACAAGCCCAAGGAGTTGTGAGCACGTATTTGTAAGGAATTTCCAAAGTTGGCTGTAAATCACAAAAAAGGTGCGCAAACATCGAAAATTTTGAATATGAAAGTGAGATTCGAAATAAGTTTTGAACTGGAACGGTTGTAGAGATCAAACCAACACATTTTGATTGTAAAAGTTTAATTTTTTTTAGAATTCGCTGGTTGTTAATCAGACTTAATTGCTAATTCGTTTTCACAAACCTAGCAAAGTCTTTTTGGTGGTTTATTTAAGATTGTCTGAAATTGTGCAATTTTTTCATATTGGTCAAATTTTCGATTTCGCGCACTTTTTTGTCGATGACGTGCGTAGAAATTCCGTTACACATCTTGCTAACATTTGGGTTGTTGACGCATTTCCGAAATGACGTTGTTTTAAATAGGCGAAAAAAAATGACTTTTAAAAATTTTGCTTGCGGTTACTCAAGCTTTCCTTGTTTGATCGAATCTGCTCTGAAAAAAGAAACAAAACACAAAAAAAAACATTCAGAATTAATGAATCTACTTCAGAGATTAACTACTATTCCTAGAATTTTCATAAGTTGTGTATTGACGTATAAAAGGATTATTAGCTGGTTCGAAAAGTTTTTCGAAAATTCAACTCTTCAACTTGATCATCGAAAAATTGAATGTTTATATTATAAGAGTTATCTGTTAACAACGCTCAAAGGATAGCCTACTGAAAAGCTATTATGACTCGGCCGAACTTTTTTTTATATGCTTCGGAAGGTTTAACATTCGAAAAATTATCCAAAAGGAGATAACCAATAATATTTATTTTTTAAAATTCGTTTTAAAAGTTTTTTAGCACATGTTCCATTATCGTCTCGGTTATCCATGATTTCTAATTTGTAGTGATAGTGAACCCATCAGAAGTACTATTTTTACAAGTTCTTTTTTTGTTAATTTCGGAGTTTTAACGCTAGTGCTTCAAATTAGACGATTCATAAAAATTAATGCGCTGCAATAGTGGATATTTTGACATTTAACCNAAATATCACCTTTTGTTGATTCTATTTTTCAATCCATTTTTCAAACGCTTGAATTTGAGCCGCAACCATCAATATGTTTTCATAATTGAGTACTCTTACTTTGAAAGCGTCCTAATTCCCAATATCTCTCAAATCATAGTCTAAAAATCATCTCTTAAATTTGTACTATGTAATTATCATAAATTATAAAAAAAAAATTATGCAACAGTTTACCGCAAATTTATACTTTCCAGTTTATCATAAATTATGAGAAGTAATATTTTACAACTTTAATTATTTTGAACTAACATTTTAACTGAGTAATACTGCGTCATGATTCATGACTCATGAATCATGATCAGTTCCGCCCGTTATATCGTCTGTTAAACTAATTTGGTTATTGAAAATTGATCATGAGGTTTAGTTTTGCAGACAAGTCTCCCGGTACTGACCCTAATCATGATTCGGAATTAACTATTCATGAATATCCAGATGAAATGATAGATTCGAACACGCGCTATAGAGATAGTAAACGTTTTTAAGATGGAGTTCCGTTTGGAAAAGCATATCGTGCTCCTTGGAGTTGAGTCTCAACTGTTGAGATCAAAAAACAACAGATACCCGAAATATCCAGATGAAATGATAGCTATAAATTATTTATAGTTATAATTAATGGTGAACTGTGAAACTGTTGTATAATTAAATTTTTCAATAGATTCATGATTCAGGAAACTATGCGATTGACATGTACACACGGTGGTCCACTTCAGTCAGAATCGTTAATGGCACTTTAACTTCGTTCAAATTGGCTGAAATTTCGGCTGTGACTTTTTAATCAAAATAAATCGATTTGAGCCCAGCCAGAATTTCTCATTTCTCGGCTTTTAATTGGCTAGAATTCATTTTTCATATTAACGCAAAATAAGTAAGATGAGCGTTTCATAAGTTAAATTAGCGTCTTCCAAGTCAAAGGACCATTTACGATTCATACTAAAGTTGATCACCGTGTGACACATCACAATAAAATGCCACTACAATTCTCTAAAAAATATCTTTAATAAATATAAGTTTCTCTCATAACAGTATACCGTCTAATCAAATAAGAATCATTAGATGTTGCAATAAGAAATACAAATTATGTCATCATTAATTTAATATTTGGCCTTGGGTTGTACTGTGCGTCTTTTCAAGACCGATATTCGGTCCCCAAATTCATGCGAATTTGAAGTTTAAATAATTTTTCTGTACACGATTAGCCAATAAAATGAGTCAAATTTGTAAATTCTTTTTAGGAAATGTCCGAGACTTCCGGCTTCTGCGAGTTGAAAATATCTATTTACACATTTTCAAAAATGACCTAAAAAATTGAAAATGTGAGAGCAATAAACAGAAGTGCACATTAGTTATATATTTCTAATTTAAAGCTTGATTTTTAGCGGACATAACCACTTTTAGTCACATTAAATAAGCTTTTTTGATTGAATAGACGTTTAAAATAATTGGTATTGATCTAAACGTCTTTCCGAAAAACTTTTTTGGAAATATTTATAACATAAATTTCAAAATGAAAGTATATTTTTTAAAGATTTTTAATCAAAATTGAAAAAAATCGGCCCGTGTCCTTATATAAAACCGTGTGTTGTAAACTTTGTTTAGCGTTACAATTAATGATTCACTTTTATGAAAACGTCATTGCGATTTTAACCTCCCTAGGTGTCCTCCTAAAATGGAGCTCCTATAAAATGAACTTTAGTCGTGGAAGACCAGCAAAAAAATATTTCAATAATTTAAATAATTTCATAAAAATGAAAATTCTCTTATTTTTAAATCTTGTTTGGACTTTCGTACTTGGACTGACATCTCAAGATATATCAAATGAACTTTTACAAATTTCATCGTATACTCCTATCGATATAATAGAGATTAATTCGAAGCGAAGAGATTATTTAAGAAAAAGAAAAGTTCAAAATGAAGGGACAAAGAAATTGAAACATTGGATTAGATTGAGAAAATACCAATCGACTAAGCTCAAGCATACAAGGAGAAGACATATTCCACGAGCAAATTAAGAGGTTTTCAACACTGTGAAAAGTCCTTTCAACTGTATTTTACGAAGAAAAATGGAATTGATCAAAATCTCGGCTGTATATTTGATAATTCCAGATAATTGGAATTTCAAGCTGATTAACTTTAAGACCTCGAACTTTCAATTATGCAATTTTTATATAACTAAAATTCAATTGGTATCAAAACTGTTTGTTCAACTGACAACAAATAAATAAATAGTTGATAAGGTGTTTAAAAACCCCTATGACGAGATTCGTTACGAGAATAAAGAAATTTTTGAGCTAGTCGTATTCGGACTTTGAGATTTTTTGGGAAATATCCAATTTTTTAAATAATATTTAGAGGTCAAACGTTAAGCTTCGAGCACTTCATAGAAAGATACCATGGAAAAATAGTTTAAGCTCCAAGGTCAGGCTTTGAGAATTTTCATAGGAGATACCAATTAAAAAAATTTATACGAAATAACCAAAACTTTGTTTTTTCAAAACATAAAGAATCTCTGTCTGTCAGAGAAATAAAATTTATCCAACAACGTCTTTAGTTTGCGCACTTTTATCAAAGCAAAGATTTGAACGTATTCAAACCGTTGATTAAACTATTTTCAGTTATCCAACAACAACAGCAAAATTTTACACGATAAGCGGTTTTGAAAGTCCTATCACGACAAAAAATCAAATGTATTGTCATTTTTTATGGTATTTATTAAGTTCTGAAAGTTTCCAATAAATAACTAAAAATCCGATCACCCAGTTCAATGAAAAAATAATGTGATTCATTTCTCAGATTTTTGTTGGCTCTAGCATAAATTCAAATTGTGTATTTATTTAAAAAACTAAAATTGAAACATATTCAATTGCACAAACTTTCACTGTGTTTAAACTGTGCACACATGCAATATAAAATTTCACTTGTCGACCCGATCTTTTAATTTTATGCATATTATTTGAAAAGCAAAATTTCAAGAAATCGACGTTTATTGACTTCAAATACAAGTAATTAAAGAAACTGAAAAGTGAGTTTGAAAAAAGTCGCCGGGATGTTTGTAAAATTCTAAGTCTGTTTGTAAAGAAATGATAATTTTTAAAATTTATTAAAAAATTAATGAGCTTAAAAAAAGAATACAACTTTAATAATATTCTATGCCATTAGAGAGACTATATATCCATATACTTGTCCAACGGAACTTCACTCAAAACGTTTACTATCCTTATAGCGCTGTCGAATCCCAAAGATTCTCAGTGATTGTCTTGAGTATGATTAGGCAAGGTTCTGATAATGGACCGCTAAATTTATTGGGGTAACACTCAAGCAATCACGAGAAGACCATTCACTTAGACAACATCAGTGGGATTCGAACACGCCATAGATAGTAAACGTTTTAAGATGGAGTTCCGTTGGAAAAGCATATCGTGCTCCCTTGGAGGTGACTCTCAACTGTTGAGATCAAAAAACAACAGATTACCCAGAAAGAAAATTACTTTGGGTGACCAAAACCGCGAAAAGTTAGTATTCGCAATTTTGGAGGCTCTTTCAGTCAGGGATCGGCATGAAGAAAACAAAATCGTATTGGATCGGATCGAGGATGGGTGAAATAAAAACTAGATTGGATCGGATCGTATCGAAGGGGGTGAAATTTTAACTGGATTAGATCGGATAATATCGAAAGGGGTAAAAAACGATCCAATCCAGTTTTGCCGATCCCTGCTTTCAGTTAGAAAGTTCAACGATTAAAAAATAGATAAGTCATTCTTCTTTGATTTTTTATTCTCTTATTCATGTCAAAGCATTTCAGTTTTCTGATGTGAGGTGTAAAACATAATTTTTGAAAATTTCGTTCGCAATTGGTTTACCTTATCACGGATTAAAAATTTGTAAATTTCGATGGTATAATACAATTTGTTCTTCCTAGCAAAAATATATGAGGCTTTGAAAAAGTCTTTCATGCAATGCAACTTCTTTCAACGTTTTCTTTCCACTGTATTAACTTCACCAAACGTGACTCCAAGACCAGCGGATCCAAGGATTTCTGAGTCTGAAATTCCCACCAGAACATATTTATTTTGAACGAAACATAACCGTGACCGCGCCCTAATTTTGGCGAAAAAGTGCAAACCTAACACCAGTCGTGAGGGTTGCTTAGACGATTTATACTACAGTATAACGTTCACTTAAAATATGCTCAGTTACTGTAGTCTTGAGACCAGCAAATTCATTCTGATTAATTAAAACTTCGACCAATCGGAATGAAGTTGAATCAAATATTTTTTTGAGAACAATACTCAATGTTTAAATGTGATCTGAACCGACAGGACCGTACAAGTGGCTGAGACTTAATTCATACTGAAATCTTAGCTTTGATATGTACCAAGGTAGTCTCATTCAAGCTTTGACAAACTATGGGAAATATCAATTTCTTGGGAAAAACTTTGGAGTCAAAGGTCAGGCTTTGAGATGTCTTAAAATGAAATAAATTTTTGTTGACAAATTATTTTGGCTCCAAGATCAAACGTTGAGAATTTCTAAGAAAAATACAATTTTTTTTGAAAAAATATTTTGAGCTCAAAGATCAGGCTTTAGATCAACCATTTTTCAAAAACAATCAACGACAAAAATTCGTTCTTAACTCGTAGAGTGACTTTAAGCCAACTAGTTGGCAAAAACACTTTAATTGCACGTCAGGACTCTCAATCATTATTCACGATATAATTTAAAAAGTTTTTAGAAGATTATTAGAAATTGTGATCATCAAAAAAAATCTTTGAGCGTGAACCATCAGAAAAGTTGAAGTATTTTATTGCATAACAGCATAGGGCTTAACTCATCACGTAACCGAAATCAAGTCATAAACTTTGCGAAAATAGTACTGTTTTTTCCAAAAATAACTTGATCACTTTAAAAAAATATCACGTGACCTTATAATCGAGTAATAAGGTCTAGCGTGAAAGAATCATTGACGTCTTGTCTCTAATTTTTTCGAAGTTATTTGATGACTTTATAGAAAAACCGTATTTCAGTACTATTTTATCAAAAAGTTCAAATAACATCTAAAAAAAGAAATTTTTGAACAATTCTTAGATGTTTCTCCATTTCATCTCAGCTCAAAGATGATCAAGTGTACTGTACAATCGAGAATCAACCTTGGTACATAATTGATACATAAACCTTTATGTATAACAGTTTCCCTTTTATTTTAAGTACTCGAATTACGTCAAGAAAATTTGAACTAATTTTGTGAAAAAGAATAAGAACGATTTTATAATACTTTCGATTTTGAAAACTTTTATGGAAAAATACCAAGTTAATCCAGACAACTCACTTGGTATCTACATAATGCACCAATACCGTATAGAGTTTTTCAAAGAACACTACGAAGTTCTCGAAACTAACCTTATTACTACAAATCACCAGAAAAAATTTAAAGGTTTACTCATCACTCTCAGAAATCTTGTACTAAATAAACAGGTGGCGCATGCGTGCATGACTTTTTTATGCACTTGCTTGATTCCAAAGAGTGGTGTTAAACCTAAAAATTGTATACCCCTTATACCACTGTTGATGATGCTTGGTCCATAGGCTCGACTGAACAATTTTTAATTCCCTAGATTAGTTGAAGTGATTTTTTGTGCCGGGAGCGTAAAAAGATGGGTACTCGCTTTTCGCCTTTACCCCCCCCCAAGGCTCTGAGGTGGATAGACTATCGCCGATAGTAAGTCTCTGAAAAAGTGTAATACGGCTGGGTTCCTTGACTAATATTTTATAACTTCGAACATGTTAACTTGAAAACAGCAGGAGTGGTAACTTAAAAAAAAGTACCGATCAAACAGACAATATCTATTTCATTGTTACTGATCAATTGACTGAATCATTCAATTGAATATAATTTAACACTATTGAAAAATATATGGCTAAAATGACATTTTTGGTCAAATTCCTATTCACACCAAATTTGTCATCATGAGTAGATTCTAGAACTGTTTCTGAAATTTTCATATTCAGCTTAATTATCAAGTTATAAGTTGTATAAATTTATAAATAAGGTAAAATTTAAAATCGAAATTGCTGTAGTTTTCGTTTTAAACCGTTTTGACCAAATATTTTTTGACCATTTTGAAGAGCTCAAAATTTCACTTTCATTTTTAGTATTTTTGTCGGTCAAAGCCCAAAAATGGCCTCAAGTTCACCGGCTAAAATGACATTTTTGGTCAAATTCCTATTTACACCAAATTTGTCATCACGAGCAGATTCTAGAACTGCTTTTGAAATTTTTATATTTCGCTTAATTCTCAAGTTATAAGTTCTATAAATTTTTAAATAAGGTAAAATTTAAAATCGAAATTGCTGTAGTTTTCGGTTTAAACCGTTTTGGCCAAATATTTTTCGACCATTTTGAAGAACTCAAAATTTCGCTCTCATTTTTAGTATTTTTGTTTGTCAAAGTCCAAAAATGGCCTCAAATTCACCGGCTTAAATGAGATTTTAAGTCAAATTCCTATTTATACCAAATTTGTCATCACGAGCAGATTCTAGAACTGTTCCTAAAATTTTTATATTTTGCTTAATTCTCAAGTTCTGATGCTTTTGATATTTTTCAATAGTGTGAAATTATATTCAATTTAATGATTCAGTCAATTGATTAGTAACAATTGAATACATATTGTCTGTTTGAGGCTCGATTGTTATATTATTTCGCGTCAACTGTTTCTGACAAAAATTTTCGATTCCGCACATTAACCCGACAGTTCACTGTTAGAACCATCACGTGACCTCATATTCAAAACAAAATTTTGTTCTAAAAAATTTATTTATTTCACGCTAATCAACTTGCATAATGTAACTTGCATAAGTAATGTACTGTTGATCAAGCACCATCAAAATTTTCTGTTCCCACACTTGCATTTTATCAATAATAAGCTTTCCTCGCAAATTTTGGAATAGTTTTCATTCAGCAAATTACGACTATTATAATTAATTATTATATCAACAAATTTCCGATCCCGGCTCGATATCACAAATCGAACAGTAGATTTATGTTCTTCGCTTTCGATGACACTAGGAAACATACCTAGTAGGGTATTTTCAATTTTTGGTTAATTTCAGAAAACCAGAGACTGACTTGGCTGAACTGATATCAAAAATTTATTCAACTCACGATTGAAAATATCTTTTTTTCGGCATGACCTTTAACATAATGTTGATAATTTGAAAAAATTTGATAAAAAATTTAATTTTTTAATAAAAAAAGTTTGAAGTAAATTGTCCGAATTTTAGTTAAGGGGTCGGTGCATTTTGACAGATTTGCACTTTTTCAATTTATTATTTCTTGATGAGAAACTTTTGTGACTTCGAAATCTTCAAATAAAAACTTTTTCGAACGAAAGTTGCCACTATTGAGCTCATTTTGTTTAATCTGAATTTATTCAACACTCAAAGAACGCGCGTTTGCAATCAAAGGTGTCGTAATTACATCAAAATTTCCCTTTCTTCTTTGATTAATTAGAAGCGCTAAAAAACGGTCTCGACCACTAGTCAAAATTTATAAAATTTTATTTTAAATGATTTCTACGTCAAAATCGAAAATTTCAATTTTTGAAAAAAGACGAAAAAACCGAAATTTTAGCACATCAAAAGAAAGATTTATTTTCATGAGCTTTATTGAAAAAATTTTACTTGGTGGATGGGTTGGCTTACCAATTTGGCAACTTTCGCTGTTATAAAATTATTTCAATTCTGGATAAAAAGGGCTTCGATAGAGTTCTGCCGAACCGTAGTTTCATTGCTTAAATTATGATTCAGAGTATAAACAAGAGCCAAGAAACAAAACGAAGACATATTTAAATATAGTGAAAGTAGCCATTCCAAAAGTTTTCACCTAAGGATTCCGGAAAATTAGTTTGGGAAATTTTGAACTAGAAATTGGGAAAATTTTCAATATATTCCCGAATAGTTTTGACCGAAAATCCAAAGAAAATGTTATTTTATTTTTCAGATAGCATATAAAAAATATTTGGTCACTTACGCGAAAAGTAAAAGTGGCCATTTTGAAGATTTTTTTACGTTGATCTAAAACAAATACTGTAAAAATAATTAGAAGAAAAAATAAGGCATTTTTTCATTATGTTCGGAAGTCTTTTCAAACATTTCTCATAATTTGTTGAATTCGAAAATTCGAACTCAAAATTTTCTTAAAAAGCAGTAATTCGAAAATTTTGTAGTGACAAAAGTTTCCTAGAGGATATAAATTATTATCAAGAGCCCATCTTCGTATCTGTCAAAATGCACCGACCCCCTTAAGGGGGTTGTATAGGCTGGAAAGGCTTTTTCGAAGGCATACCATATCATTCCTTCATGACAATCTTATAAAAATCTCAGGAATAGTAGTTCGCAATCTCTGGAAGACATTTTACTTCTGACTTTTTCATAGCATGTTCGACCAACCGGTAAATTGAGTTAGCCAGAGCAACTTTATTTTTGAAAGTTCTATTTATTTTTCGCCTTAATTCAAAACAACGTCATTTTCGGAATTTAACAAGCCCAAGGGGTTGCGAGCAAGATGTTGTAAGGAATTTCCGAAGTTGGCTGTAAATCAACCAAAAAGTGCGCAAAATTGAAAATTTTGAATATGAAAGTGAGAATTAGAAAATTTAAATGCAACCAAAAGATTCCTTGGGTACGGTTTGCAAGAAACGATATTAGCAACTATGGTCTGATTTTAAACAAAACGGTGCTAGAGATCACAAAATATTTTTGACGAAAAAGTTAAATTTTTTTCAAGAATCCGATGTGTTCATAATCAGACCATAGTTGCTAATATCGATTCCAGAAAACCGTGCCCAAGGAATCTTTTGGTAGCATTCAAATTGTCTAATTGTCATTTCCATATTCAAAATTTTTGATTTCGCGCACTTTTTTGTCGATTTACAGCTAACTTCGGAAATTCCTTACAAAATATTGCTCAAGACTCCTTGAGCTTGTTACATTTCGAAAATGACGTTGTTTTGAAATAAGTCGAAAAAGAAAAAAAACTTTAAAAAAAAAAATTTGCTCGCGGTCAACTTAATTTACCGGTTGGTTGAACATGCTATGAGAAAAGTCAGACGTAAAATGTCTTCCAGAGATTACGAACTACTATTCCTGAGATTTTTATAAGATTTTTATGAAGAAATAAAAAGTTACGAGCCTTCGAAAAAGCATTTTCAGCCTAAACAACCCCCTTAAAGAAGGAAATTGATATGTCCATAATGAAACTTTGGAAATATATGGCTCAATTTGTGAGCAAGCCGACTAGTTTGCAAGAAGAACTAAGGGCTAAACTACGAAGGAAATTGATGTATTTTCTAAGTTTTCATAATCAATATGTGGTAGAAAATGGTGTCTTTGATGACCATCAAATACTCTTTTCTTTTAAAATCATTTTTTATTTGCATTTTAAGGTCGCTCGCGATCAAGAATTTGAAGTGCACTTTTTGACATTGTTGAACTAGGGTGGAACCGCAGTTAAAGATTGTGTAGCCGCCGAAACGGTTCTATGGAACCGGATCATAAATTGGAAGTTTTTATCGAAGATCGATTTAGGTCTAGGATGTCAAAAGTCAGAAAAGGTTAGTGAATGAAAAAACTCTATTTATAAAAATTTTAGAATTGATTTATTTTATATTCCCATAATTGTGGCACATAAATTATTTTTCAATTAAATGCTGATGAATAACCTTTAATTTGCAGAATTTTATATATACATGAATATCCCTTCATCACACTTTTGTCACTTTCTGGTCTCTGATTAGCAAAAGTCTATTTTTAAACAGAAGGAATGACAAAGGAACAAAAGTGTGATAAAGGGATACAAGTTTCATCTTAATTTTTTCGATTTTGCAGCATGTTGAATTTCTCATGCAAACGATCACTTGATATTTTGTCGACTTAAAGTTATAGTCTATAACCTAATAAAAAAGGATTAGTTTTGTCTGGAGATCAGCCACATCGTGTTTTAACAATTTTTTTGCAGAAATGGATACTGTGATTAAAAACTTGTCGATACAAAATCATGTTCAAAGTTGGTCTTGTCCGACAAACGTTTTTTGCACCGACTGTTCATTTTATTCGAAAATGCCGCTGATTAGCTGATTGTTTAAGTTTCGAGCTTTATAAGAAAAAAACATTGTTTGACATGCAAATTTTATTTCTATGTGCATGATATTATTTTTTTATTTCAATAAAAAACAAAGATGTAAAGTATAAAAATGTATTTGAATAACAAAATCGACAGTATTTGACGACAATGGGAAAATAATGCAAAATGTACAATAGAAAAGAAGCGTCATAATAAAAGTTCATTATAATATATTCTCAGTATGGGATAATCTTTCTTCTTAAATGACAAAAGAGAATTTAAAACAGTTTTCAGTTCACAAAGTAATTTGTCTCTATAAACACTCAGATTCTTTGTGAGATGATCCCAGAGGAAAGTTTATGGAAATTTTGACTATTTCGTATTTTATTTCCATGATTTTCTGACGATTTTTATTTCAAATTTAGCTTATATTTACAATAATTTTCTGAGATCTTGCTCTCATCTATTTCACATATAAGAAAAAAAATAAAGTTTAGTTTATAAAAATGCCTAATTTATAATCCATTTGAAGCCAGAAAAACTTCTTCGAATGAAAACAAGGCCCATGGATAAGAAAAATAATTAAATTTACAATGAAAATAACAAAAAAGTTTTCAAAGCATGTTCGAGTTAATTTGAATTTTTTCAGATGTCCCCTTGATTGCTATAGCACAGCTTGTTTTTTGATCTGATCCGTATTTTCCATAATCATTCAAAGATATAAGGACATTATCGTTTTCAACATTATTGAAAGGACAACACACAAATTTAGTGGGGTCATAAATATAAGAACCATTGATTTCATTTGGGCAACATGCCGAGAGTAAACTTGCGTAGGGTTTTGCAGATGAAAAAACTTGACCATTAACTATTTGACATTTCCCACAGCATGAATCGAATGGGATTGGCGGCGGTTTTCCAGAACATTTGGCACTTTTGCAGCCAAGACATTCCGTGAGACATTGAGAAGTGGTTTCTGAAAAATAAAGTCTAAGGAGGTATGCATGGCTGATTAAATAAGGCCTTAAAATGCTCTCAATTAATTAAGAGAGATAACAACGTGTACTACCAACAAAAGCATAAAAAATTTATTCAAAATTTTTAAGGTTTTTTTACAAAATAAATTTTAAAAATAACGTTTGCTTAAATTTCACAACAGAAAATACAAAATATCATCTTGACGTAAGCCTACTTTCTGATCTTTCGAGCTTACTTTCGTGAAAAACGAAGCAAAGTTGATTTTTAAAAAAATTTCACGTGACTTTAAAAAATTCTGCTTTTAATTTTAGCCAGAAATTGCATAAAAGCTCGTCCTAATCTCTTAGGAATGATGTGCAAAAATTTGACCCACTTTGCGAATGTATCCTCGGAAGAGATAGATAATACTAACCATTTTTAGAAGCCCATTTTTGCGAAAAAAAAAAGTTTTCATTAAGTGGTTGCGGGTTTCCATTAAATGGTAAGGAGTTTCCATTACATGGTAATTTTGGGGAAAATTTGAAAAGTTGTTTTCAGCCGAAAAATTGTAAAAAATTTTTGAATTTTTTTCAAAATGACATGTTCAGGGATCAATTAGAGGGCAGCCGAAATCAACAAACTTTTAAGAAGAGTTTGGAGCAAATTGAACAGAAACACAGAGTTTATTTTACTCAAACATGCCTTGTTTTTCAAAAATGGTTTTCATAAATGGTAATGGGTTTCCATTAAATGGTTATGGGTTTCCATTAAATGGTAAGGGGTTTCCATTATCGGGTGTTTCCATAAATGATTAGTTAGTGTATACTCTGATAGTGTCAAAAACGTCGGTTATTTGCAATTCTAGAATTGTTTAGTCGCGGGAAAAGACTTTAATTTGTCGTTCGTCAAATTTTATTTTTATCTTTGATTATCGAAAATTTCGATAGAATTAACCATTAATCGTTTAGTTTCAAGTAAATCAAATAGCTACAAAATAAGAATAATTTTGTCTCCAGAAAAATATATTAATAAAATTTTTTGCTTTTCAAATTCTACTTCTATTTTCAAATATCAAGAATTTTGAAAGAATTAAATATATATTTTAAATTCCAATATAATCAAATATGCACAGAAATAAAAATAGATCTTTTCTTCAAGAATAATATAATTATAGAATTAATTGCTCTCAAAACAATAAGATCATAGTTGTTTGGTTCATAGTTGCTAATATCGTCCACAGCAAATCATATATCCAAGGCAATTTTTTGTCAATTAACAGCCAATCAGGCAAAAATTTGAAAAAAAGGATTTTTTTTTCGATATTTGAGACAATGTCAGCTTCTTATGTTCCAGAAGTGAGATTTATCTCATATTCCAACAGTTGGACTTCAAACGATCATTTTAGTGATTTTTGAAGTCTTCATGGTGTCTGAGAATGATCAAAGTATTTCTTGAAAAAAATTGTCGTTTAAAAAATGTAAAGCCAGGAAAAACTCAAGTCAAGTCGAGCCGATAATTTTCGGTCACGTCAAACTAAGTCAAGTCAAGCAAGAAACATGACACTGGCTTGCGGAGGACTCGTTTTCAGAAAATAATTCAAACATTTTTGGAAAATAACGACAATATGGCTCCCGAACTTCAGGGAAAGCAAAATCTTAGCTGTCCTTATTGACGATTGACACCGTATTTATAATTTTTTTTTTACTTCTATTTGGATCTAAAAATAGAATCAAACAAAACAAGTTGATGATTTTTTTGTTTGGAAGTATTTTTTCTTCTGATAATGTTATCAATTTAATTTTGGTTTGAAGTTCAAACTTTGAACGGATTGTTTAATTAAATTTTTTTACATCATACATTTACGTTAATTTCATTTACCTATAATTTGAACTGATTTAAAATTATTATTTTCGGAGCTTTCTTGGTCAGCTGCAATTGCCCCAATGTATTCAGAAAACATCTGTTCCAATGCACTTGCTGGAAGTTTATCTTTCAAGACAGCAGGAAGACTGAGTTCAAAATTGATATCGAAAGGCTTAATAAGAATATATTTAAAATTTTAAATTTATGGTTCACCACGTCAGGTAATAAATGAAATGCTATGCAATTCTTGATCAAAATCAAATTTTGCTATTTTGAAATTAATTTATTTGTAACGAAAAAAATGTCAAAAACAATTAGTCCTAATAAAAATATTATTTTGATATTTTTGGGTCCTTAAAGTGAATAAGCTGATAAATTTTAAAAGCGTCGTGATTTTTATAAACCTATTTTCCAGATTGTCAAAATAGTCGAAAAACTAAAATTATGACGTCACAACTCTCACTGACGCCTAAGTATAATCTTTTTTATCGAAAATATACAAATTATCATGATAAAGTTCTCTAGAATTTAGAAAACGGCCAAAAACTTTATTTTCTACTCCCGATTATATCTACAGAAAATCGAAAATTCCAAATATTATTTTCAATGTATGATGAAAATACCTCTGAATTCATCAGTTCTCGATTTTTTTCATCTTTTTCATTTTCAACACTGCTTAGAATATCTGAAGTAATTTGACTATCAATCTGGTAAGAGGACGTGATATCATGTAACGAATTCAAAATGACATTCGAAAAATCATCTGGAAGCTGTTGTCCGGAAGAATCCAAGACTGCGGCATCGATTGCATCACCAGCCAGAGCTCCACCAGTTCCAGCAATTGCCATCTCGAATCCATTCAACGCCATTGATAAGGGATCGTGTTGCATTTGAACTTCGTAGGTTTTCATTGCAGTGAAATCTAGAGAGAAATTTGAAGTTTGCGATTGTTATTTCAAGGGGGTGGTTGTCGATAATTTAGCGAGAATGACGGTTTTCATTGACGGATTGTCTCAATATTCGTACACCAACGGAACTCTATCGCAGAAAACGTTTACTATCTCTTTAGCGTGAGTTCGAATCCCACAAATGTGTCAAGGTAATTGTTTTAGTGATTACACACCGATAAAATTTAGCGGTCCCAATATCAAATACCCTCGCTTTTAATCATCCTCAAAACAATCACTAAGATAGAAGTGGGATTCGAACAAGCGCTATATAG
Source organism: Oikopleura vanhoeffeni (assembly GCA_004367855.1). Classification (NCBI taxonomy): domain Eukaryota; kingdom Metazoa; phylum Chordata; class Appendicularia; order Copelata; family Oikopleuridae; genus Oikopleura; species Oikopleura vanhoeffeni. The sequence continues at coordinate 133,831 of SCLH01001222.1, forward strand.
AATCTATATCAGAGATAGTAAACGTTTTTAAGATGGAGTTTCGTTGTCAAAAGGATTTAACGCATAGATAGACCAAAAAGTACTTCTCTATATAATATTTGGATACAAATCTTGCGCTGAAACCAGAATAAAAAGTCATCAATGACTCGTCCAATTATGAACGAGCTCCAAACTGAAGTGATATTTAAAGCGAAAAACTAACTCCTCCGAGGTTTTTCAAAACAAATAAAATAATTTCATTTGAAAACCAACCGGATAGTATGTACACATATCCCAACAAGAGCTTCTGGTGGATTTTTTTGATTCGACTTAAAAAAATCGAAAAAAATATTTTAACCCCAAGTTACGGGTCTTACAAAAAAGCCTACTTCTACCAGGATTTTGAGTTGGGACTTTGAAACAAAATGACCAGTTATATGCTCGTATTGTTACATATTTCAAAAACATCTTAATTAAAATTCTTAAACATCTTAATAAACAAGAAGCTTAATAAAAGGCTTTGTACGATTATTAAAATTCCAGGAAAATGTTTCCTCATGTTCTTGAAAAAAATACCCAAGATAGTTTCAAAGTCCGTTCATGCTGGTTTTAGAACTGCTTGAACCACCAAAGTGGCTTGTTGCTCACAAGGGTTAAGAGTTTTAGGTTTGTGATTAAAATAATCACCTTGAAATCGCAAAGGTGATGTTCGTCATTGATCACTTTTTTAAGACGATCTTAATTTTAGGAGGTACCACACCCTGGGTGCGTATTGTTCATCAGATAAGTTTCGACTTAGCAATTCGATGCGGAGAATCATATCTTTATTTAAACTGACACTGTCTGACAGTCTTTTTGTGAAAAAAGTGGCAATTCATACCCTGATTGATCTTTCGAACATAAATTTTGCGTCCTTACAGATAAATGCGAGGGTTTTTACGTTAACCCTCTGAAACACTTAGCCTTTTGAAAGGCTTTAGCCACTTTAAATCAGCCAAAAGTGATGGAAAAAATGATCGCAGAAACTTCTCCTTATTATACATTTTGAAATTCAACAATGTGAATCTAAAAATATTTCCTAACATTTTTTCGGATACAAGGTTCCAATTTTATGACAAATCGATTGAGAGGAATTTTTCAAAATCACAAAATCAATCTATTTAAGAGTTAAAGGCATGTTAACATAGCACAAAAAATTATCTTGAACTTGGTGTTTTTAAAGTGCAAAACGTTGATTCTAAAAAACTCAGACAATTCTTCACCAATTCATTTGCGATATTTCTGTATAAATATCAAACCCAAGACTTTTTCAAATCATGCAATAATAACATCATGCAATAATAACATTTAATAACATGTCAATTATTAAACAATTACCAAAATATATTTTATAAATTATTTTTCGATATGTATTTAAAATACTGTATTTTAGAAGATCTACTCGTTTCTGTAATTATTTCATCATAATTATTCAAAAAAGTCAATTATTTGATGCGCATAGTTTCAGCTTATCAGCTGGCTGCATTATTCCCGCCATATTGCGCAACATTTGAATCGAGCTTCTCGACCACATTCGGGGTTGATCTCCATTTATTGACAGTATTTTCATAAATATAAAAAAAAAATTTACCTTGGCAAGTTGGTGGTTCATGAGACCATCTCGAATCGTAATAATCAGCATCATAAAGACACTCTGCAGTTATCGAGCTCTGTGTTCTAGAAAGTTGATGTCTTGGTAGGCATGTGTATTTTGTCTGCCAGACCCATTTATCTGAATCAGTAGATCCCTCTGTTCGCATAAAACTTTTATGGGTAGATCTGTGCCCTTCTGGAGCCTCTGGACACTCTGTTTCGAAATGTTGATTACATTGAAGTCCTGATTTCGATGCCGGGAGAACCCAAATTCCAACATTTTCACAGTTTGATTTGGAGGATAATTCTTCAACTAAAAAACTAAAATTAAAAGAAGACCCAAATTGATAACATCAAAGTACGTTTCAACTTAAAAATTGAAATTGTGATATGTGGTCAAAACGGAAACTTGTATGAAAAATTGACGAATAAAGTTTTGGATAACATTTAATCTGAAACTTTATAAAAATTTATAGTAATAATGGTAAATATTTTATAATTTTCATAAATTAAAATTTCGAGAAGTGGATTACGCGAATTTGAAATCCTCGAGAAATTTCGAAAACAATTGTAATTGTCGCGTTCTTCATCTGATCACGGAAAATAAATTATCTCAAACCATCGATTCCGAAAAAAGTTGAACCCAAATTGAATTATTCATCTTTGCGGCCTAAAATGTCAATTTCTAAGAAATGTCGTTGTGGCCGCTCTAAAATATATCAATTCAAGCGGAAATGTCCTTGTGGGCGCCGAAACCGATAAACTGATTATAAAATCTGCATCATACGATATTTTAGTGTATCATACATTTAAAAAAAATTTCAACAACCTTTGGAAAGACAAAATTAAAATCTCCAGAATAAATTGGGAAAAACCCCTATATAGCGATTTCTATCAGCGTTTTAATATTCATCATTCTAAATTCGTGATAATTTTTTAATATAACCAGAACGTCATTGAAGTCATTAGCACAAAACATTTGTTTGGTTATGCTTGTTTATCCGGTGGTTAATACAAATGGCAATGTATCGTGAAAGTTTTGACGTCTCGAGGTTTTTATTTTCCAGAATGTGTAACACATTATGTGTTACTAACTTGCGGTGACTAAAAATTGAATAGAATTTATAAGCGTTTCAGAATTTCAATTATTTGTCGATTTGAAGACCCAACAACTTCCTTAAGGTGGTGATGTCTGTTGATATTTTTTGTAGCATATTTAACTGATGAGGATTCTTATTAGATGTCGTCGCATAAAATGTTTTACATTCATTGTACAAATAACATGTTAATAATCGTTTAAGACATAAATTGTTATTATCCATTATAACAAACATCATACGAACACGTGAATAATCAAACGTGCATATAAACGTTTTGTATAAAAAACAGATTTAATTCGCTATCATCATCAAAAATATCCTCCGATCCAACCAATAATTCAAAAAATATATTAGAATCCTGGAAACACAAAATCCGACGGTGAATTCTAAAATGCAAAGTTTTGTATAATAAAAAATTTGCCCTCTTCTATTCAGGGTTCATTAAGTCAATAAGATAAACTCCAAGCGTTTACTAATCCTTTGATGAGGTTGCCAAATTTTTATAACTGCGCCTAAAAGTTTTCACGTCTTTTTATTTTGGAAAACAAAAATTGAAAACAGTTAGACATTTTGGTGAAATTCTATGAGATGAAAATATGAAATTGCGATAATTTAAAAAAAAATGAAATGTATCGTTATTGAATATCAAAAACACTACCGCTCTAAAATTATGAAGTCAAGAATGAGAAAAGTTCCCAAAAATTTCATGTTATTGACGATGCCGCTATGAACCTTGTGCTCTATTGGAACTGCGGATTCCTGTCTTTCCAGTTTTTATCCTTACTATTTTTTACTATTTTAAAAAATAAAATATAGACATTCGAAAAATTTCAAGGGTGAAAAAAGATAAGATCGAGATCCCATGCGGAGATCCCATTCCCCTTATCCTTTCTTACCTACATTCAGACGATTTAAATGAGAAATTTTTGAAAGTCAACAAAAGTACCCATTTTATTAGTAAATTTTTTTAACGATCATTTTAAGCTGTGGGCTTATTTTTTGTTTTATGATTTTTCTCGAGAAATCACTAAAAGACTAAAACAGTGAATTTTAAGTTCTCGTGTTCTCATGAGACATAAAATGCCGTTATCAAATATTAAATCAGCTGACTCGAGCGAAGAGTTTTCTTAAGTCGGGATTTTATTTGCTCCCTTATCGAATGTACCGACTGGTCAAAATTCACAGGTAAAGTACAACTTCCGGTACCGGAACTGATATTCAATTAAACACCAAAAAAGCGCACTCATCGGTTTTCTGAAGGCGGTATTATAAACTAGGTGTCTTCAGTGACCGCGAAAGAGCGAGTCAGACGAATTTATATTTTGAGTGAAAACCGAAAGTGATATTTTTGCATGATATAATTTTTTTAACAGCATATTGCGGTCAAACTAGACCTTGTGTATAATATGTTCTCCGGAAAACTAATGAATGCGCATTTTTTGGAACATCTTATTAATTAAAATAGCACTTCCGCTACAGACAGCTGTACTTTACCGGTTAATTCTTACCAGCCAGTACGAAAAAGAACTTTGAGAACCCGATGATAAAAAACTAAAAATCTTAAAAACTTACAGCTAAAAATAACAAAAAAAAACTTTTTTTAATATATGGACAAATAGGACCAATTTTTGACTTTCGAAACTTCTAATTTTAAATCGTTCCCAATGACATCATTGAATATTTCACCAAATGTTTATTTCACTTTTTAGGATATAATTTTCACATCCTCACCGAAAACTCTCACAGTGTATGTTGTTAAATCCAAATAATTATGACTTAAATTTTAAAAATAAGTTCTATTTTGAAAAACAACCATAACGTTCATGTTTCTAAAGCCAAGTCACGAATTGATTACAAAATAAATGGTGATGTTACTCAATTAAATATTGATTAGAAAATCTTTGTTTTTGCACCAACAAAATTATGTAAGAAAATATGATGAAACTAATAACAAGTTATCTGCACTGGGAAATCTTTGGTTAAATCTGGATTATTTTTGGTCGGAAAGAGATAGCTCTCGCAACATGTCTCAAATTTTTGTTGTCGCAGTTAAAATTCAATCAAAATGTTTTATCAAAAGGTTAACACCAGCTCGGGCAAATCGGCACAATAAGACCATATTTTCTTCCGTTATCCAGTTTAAATTCATAAATATAAAAAATACCAGCTCGAAGGATCATCATCGTTATTTTATTGGGTAAACATAACTTTGATGACCATTTTACTTAAAAGGAGAAAGCAACATTCAAATGATGAAGCAGCACTCCAAATGAGCACTTAGTAATCCGACTGATAAACAGTGTTGAACATATAAAAAAACTCTCAGTGATAATCGCGATCTGATGAAAAAATATTTAAAAATTCTTTAGAAAATCTTGGACATAAGATACAAGTTCATGCGTGGCTTATCCTACACATAGCACTTTTATCATAAATGATATTAGATGCTCTCGCTTTTGAACATATTTTCCAAGCTCCTATCGGTCAACTTCGGTATATCCAATGCTCTCATTTGTGAAACACGGTTCAAACGCGAAAGCGAAACGAGAAGCACAGAGATCTCTATATTTGATAACCAGTACTCAGATTCCGCGTTGTTGTATAACATTTCTTGATTGTGATGGTTTTCAAAATATTATACCTTAAAAACATCACAACAGAAATGTCATACATTCACGTTTAATCTGTATCTTGAACGACGGTTTCCTCCGAGTTAGCAATACTCCTTGTAATCTGATTCCACGGCGTAAAAACTTCTGAATTACAGCAAAACAGATTTTTTTCTGCGATTTTAGTTTTTTTCTCCAGCTTACTTCTACCGATCATAAAGTTTGAATTAACAAACACGTAACCTACGTGACGTTGTTGTTAACCTCCTCACACCCAGAAACAAGAACTTCGCCTCACACCCAAGCCTATCTAAAGGCAATACTTTGAGCGCGTATCACGGGAAACTGAGAAAGATATCATTTACTTATTCGTCACTGATTGAGATCAAGGATAAAATTAAGTGAACACACGTAACATTTTAATTTCGAAGTTTTGAAACTAGATAACTGCGAGAGAAAAGAAAGGTTCACTCACCTTGTATTTCTTGAAAAACCATACATTTTTTACAATGACATATAAGTTACATTTAGGAGTGTAACTTTAGCTATTAAAAACTGGTCTAAAATTTGAAATATGATATCTTGATCGCTCACAAACAATTATCATATTCGCCGCGCGTCGAAATATATGCAGTAAAATGTGAAAAATATAGCTGAAAACTCAAAATCAGTACCACCTTATGTTCTATATTTGATCGATTTGTCTTTGTCGGGTCTATTTTGGTTAAATTGCCGTTCAATTCATTCGAAAAATATTTTTTGAAAAATATTTTTTTTTATCATTTTGAGTTTCATAAAAATCACTTGTGAATAAATTATTCTTCGTAAAGAGACTGCAGATAAAATAAACTATATCAAAAGAACCTTAAATACTTGCTTCCTCAGAATTCGATATCATGTATCGTTTCACACAATTAATTTTAAGAATTTTGACGAAAATCCTAAAAAAAAGTAGGAAAATAACTTTCAAACGGCTCATCGTATAAAATTTTCAACAATATTTTTGAAATAAAATTGCAAACTTTATGACATATTTGAATTGTAGGTATGTGACGATGTTATTTCTGCGCCGTTTTGACTCCCGAAAATTTTTTTCCTTAGAAGTCAAAGGGTGTGAGGGGGTTAAGAATTTTAAATTCTCATTGATTTTCATTAAACGGTTCGAGCAAAAAACTGAGATCGCAAGCAAAATGTGACATGCTGTATGTTTACTAATTTCTCAACGAGAATGATACCCTCATAATGATTCCCTCATAACGACTGTTTAGCCTTTACGTGAAAAACACTAAATATGCTTGAAAAAAAATTCAATTCCACAAAACGAGATTATTTTTTGTTATAATATTCTTCATAATTTGTTTATTTCGAACAATATCCGATTAGAGTTTGTGTGGTTATGAATGTTATTTATCATCACCTTTTATTAATTTATGACGGTACTTATGGTCAAAGTTAAATTTTGATTTTGCATTTAATCCTTACAGAACCACGTAAAATAATCTGCAGATTAATCCTGATTTCCGATGATGGGCGTTCCTGAATCTAACTAAATTCTGAGGATTTTCCGGTTTCTGTAAAACATGAAAAAATCTCTTTCCGCCTTGAAATTCCTAACTTTTCATAATTTATTCATGTTGATACGGAAACAACGCCTAATCTTATTAATCGATTGAATTTAAAATTCAGACAAAATTTAAATAAAACGTAAATCTGGAAAAAATAATGCAAAATACAGTAGAAAAAACGACGAGTATTTAGGTAATACAAAAAATGCCCTCGTTACTTCCGATGCTTTCGCCAGCAGGGTTTATCACGCAAACGATTTTCACGATTGAACTTAGAAACGCACAGTATTTGAAAGCAAGTTTATCTATTATAATAATTTAATCAAAAATATTTTTTAGAACCTATTTTAGATTTTTTGTTTGGTTTTTGAGACATAAAATATATATTTTCTATTCTATCATAGATAGTTTTTTATTGACGTTTCGGCTTAACCGCCATTATCGGTGAGAAAGGGAAAAGTGTTTTTGCGAAACCGATGCAAAAAAGTGGGTCAGCAATCCAGCCTCAGAATTCGCGATAATTAAAGCTGGATTGCTAAAGTGGTTTTTTTTCTTAGATGTGATTTCATACCCAATTTTATTCTGTATTAGAGCAACTACCGCACGCTTCTCCGAAAGCATTATTTTGTGAGTCAAATTCCTATATTATTGATCTCTAGAAACAATTAACTAAGATCTGAGTTGACACTCAATTTAATCTTGAAACGCAGGCTTTTCCGACACGTATCTTATCCACAGCATGACAAATTGCTGCTTGCGATTTTATTTTTTCCCCAAGATCACCTCCGCCAATCGTGACGTTTCAACTTCCAAACACGTACGTGTAGGTGTAGAAAAGTTCAAATTATTATAGACCAATAAATGGTTTCGATCAGTTTTCTGCAAAAACTAAGATCGCAAGCAAAAATGTCGCATGCTGTATATTATAAATTGTATAATAGAAATTGAATTTCATATTATTATTAAAAAAAATAAAAATTGGTCTGATTTGACACTCAATTGAGATTTGAAAATGACACTTCGAATATATTTTTTGGCTTTGTGAAACAAATTGAGAGTGGTTGAAACAAATTATAATACACACTTCAAATTATCGGTTAGTTCTTCAAATAATAATTTCAGGCTTTGAAGTCTGACACTTACTAGTACTTACACTTACTAGTACACTTACTAGTGTATTAGATATTACTAGTATAGATATTGTTTGACCATAAAGGTTATGAGAATGTTAATTTTAAAAGTGACTGCTTAACTAGTGATAATAGTCCGCAAACTCTCTTAGAACAGGCTTGGAATTTGAAAGTTGAAGATTACTGCCAAATCTCTTAATGAGCTTTATTCAGTCAATCAGCAGGAGAAACCCCTTCAAATTAATTACCGGACTTTTGACCAGAAAATACAGCATTTCAAATGCTTAGCCAACAAGAAAATTATTTTTTGGGGTAGAAATAAAAGTTTGCAAATTTTCAGAGAACGGGAAATACGTTTAAAATTTTAGTCCTTCAAATTTAAGAATTCGAGTGCTTAATTGATTTCGAGTTGAAGATTCAAACCCACTTAAAAGGTTATATGCCTAAGATATGATATCTTTTGAACTTTACACAAGTTTTATATCATAATGCAGCAAGTCAGCTTTTTATTGTCACTTGCGGGTGTAATAGGCTACTTTACTTTTAAAAGTCAGAACATTTTTAATATTTAAACTCAATTGAAGGTAAATTTTTTTTCCTAAAAAGCTGTTTTTTCTCTATTTTTCATGGAAAAAAACTTTTATATTGGAGACATTTTTTCATGTGAATAATGATTCTGCAACTAATTAATGCATAACACCCGAAAATGTCTGAAGTTTATAAATATCGCCTTTCAAAGAAATCCCACATCGGGTCAAGTTGGGAATGGAGTTGTAATGAAAAGTGGTTTTTGATATTTTCACAGATACTTAAGAATGTTGAGAAATTGAAAATTTAAACGTTGCAAGAATGAACACTTTTATTGAAGATGAAAGTTTAAAAAAAAATTTTCAAATTTTTTTCTTTCATAAATCAATCTGAAAAAATGTACCAATATCCCTTTATCACCTTTTGGTTAGAATGCGTAGCCACTACTCCTTTTAACGTGTGATTTTAACGTTGTGGCTACGCATTCTAACCAAAAGGTGATAAAGGGATATGCCACATCGCTGCCACCCCCTTAAAATTTCCTGTAATATGGTGTGTAACTGTCTGAAGGGTTTGTGAACACGCGATCAATCGTATCCAATTAAACGAACGAAAGTGTCACGGTGGGCCACCATTGGTGGCTAAATTTTTGGAACATCAGTTAACATTCAAACTGAAAAACATAATAATTTGATAAAAACAAATAAATTGTATTTCCTGTTAGTATATAAGTTTTACGCCGATTCGAGGACGTTGAGCTGCTGAAGTTAAGCAAGTTTGTATAAAAGTGACTCCGTGTTCTAAGCTGAGATAGGAACGAGAAACTTTCCTTGCTTAACTTTTTTTTAATTATTTTAAATTGTAAGAATACAATAAGTACAAAAAAACAAGTTTTGACGTTTCTTATACTGGTCTTTGAATTATTTTTCTTAACAATTAATGGGCACCAAATGACAAAATCAATGCTTTGGTCAGACAAAGGCATTACGAACCTTTTATTTCATGCGGTGAGCGTTTTGTGTTTTCACTGAAAATTACAATTTACTTTGGTTCCACCATTTGGGAATTTAATTAAGCTTGAATTGACAAAAACATGATAATCAAAACTTTCAAATATTATGATTGCGATGATTTAGATTATACTACTTTTTAACTTAATTAATTGTCAAAGTGGCCGTCAAACACAAAAAACGTTTTATTTTCGAAATAATAAAGAAGGTTGAAATCATAAAGTACAACCGAAATGCGAGAAATTCGAATTGAATTATTATCTGGCTATTTTCTTGTTACAAATAACAAGTTTATTTGAAAAGTATTCGCAAAGGGGTCATCGATATTGAATCCGATCTTGATTTTGAAAAGACTACCAAAATGGATCATTTTCTTTGAAAATTGATCGAATTTGTTCAAAATCGTTGATCGGAAGTAATTTATGCTAATAATGTTGATTTTGGAAATAATGAGTTGTAAAAAATTGCCTTCTTATTATATGAATTCTTCTTTTATATTCACCCCTTGTGCGGTCGGTAGGCCCGATTTCACTGTTGGCAGAATGTTGGCAAAATTTCTAAATAACTAAAATATAAGTATATCCTGTTCCGAAGGAGTGAAAAGAAAAAATCCGAGAATTTACTAGACTGGTAAATAACCAGCCCTGATATGCCGGGACTGATATGCCTGGACTCTCACCCATCGCTTAAAATCCCAATTCTATAGCACACTGATATCCTTCTCCCAAGATTTGTGTTCACCCTCTCTGAACAGGAGATAGAGTGCCAGCAACTTGTATATACTATATAAGTCTAAGAGTTCATACTATATCCTTTCTGTAACCTGAGACTCAGGTCCTGAGTTAATTTTCAAAATGCTTACTATCTCTATAACGCGTGTTCGAATCCACTTATGTTGTCTTAGTGATTATCTTGCGCATGATTATAGGCAATGGTGCTTGATATTAGGACCGCCAAAGTTGATCGGTGTGTAATCACTGAAGCAATCACTAAGACAACATCAGACTGAGAAATTCGAACACGCCCTATAAAGATAGTGAACATTTGTCAGATTGACTTAGGTTGGGAAAAGGATATGAGTCAGATTGATTGCAAAAACAAGTTCGCACTATTCAAAGTGTTGCAACGGGTTAATGAGTCATTTTGAAATATCATTTCACGTATAGAAACCGTTTTAATTGACAAATCTGTCGTTTGACACTTGTCTCAGAAAAATCAGATGGAACCCTGTAGATAATTGTGGGTGCTCGTTTTTCCCAGTAAACTCTATTTAACACGTGAAGTGAGTATATATAATTGGCTGAAACTGTGAATTTATTACTCCAGCAGATCAAGCCAATCATCACCTTGCATTCAGCATCACCAATCAAGTTTCCTGACCGCAAAAAAAGTGGAGATTCATTAAGAGGCTTCAAATTTAGTGATTCATTTTGTTGCGTTAATGTATCTTAGGTATAAATTTTAACGACAATAGCTACTCTTCGATTCAAAATATACGTCATACATCTTTTTACAAAACGCTATTCGAATTCATTAATCCGTATTTGATTTTGTTTTCTGTTGTTATCGATACGATTTATTTGATTGAAGATATTGACATTTTGTGAGAAAAACCGAAACTAATTTTAGAAACCGAATGTAACAAAACAACACAATATAAAAATAAAATTGTACGAAAAAGTCACGAGAATACAGCTCAAAAGTGATATGATCGTTTTTATTTTTTGGTTATAATGACTCGTAAATTTCACATTTGTATCATGAATAAATCGGAAATAAATCTAAATACTGCATTTATTTTGATATCCAGTTTTACATAATGACTTTATGACATAAATTATTCGATAATCTAAAAGGCTTTCAGTAAAAGCTCTTCAGTTTGGTCAACAAAAATCCTGGTTGACAATCTGTAGATGATCCTGCTTTTGGTCAGCCCTGAATTAAAAGTGATCAAATTATCAACGTTTTACAAATTTGCTCAGTTTTGACTTTTTTGGAAAATGCTCTCGAAAATTCTGTCCATAATAACGTGTTGGCCATGCGACAAATACTTTAATTTTAGAACACAAATCTCATAATCTATCCTGATACCACAGATTAAAAGTAGTGTTTTCCAAATACTTTTTGTCATCATTTGAGATGTTTCACTTAAATCAAAAACGGTATTATTTCAGCTTTAGAAGCGAAAAAACGATGCTGAAATAAAGCAATTTCATTTTTTTGTTTATCATCGAAAAGGTCTGTCGAACGGATTTTCACGCCGAAAATGTGAATCTGATCACATTCGCTTAAACGTTCAGCAATAAACGATCAAATATAAGGACCACATGTTTGGTCACCAAACGGCGGTCAAAATTAAATTTCACAAATTGATCTCATCATTAATGTGACATTGACTTAAGTTATTATTTGGTTATGAGTAATTCTGGTTTGGTCTAGTACATTATGTACGTTAAGTAGTACCAATGTACGAGACCAAACCAGAATTTAACAATCTACTTCCGAAGGCGATATATTTCAAGTCAATTTCAAAGCCACTGTAGTGCTTTACAATTATCACGGAACATTTGTGATAGTAGAATTTCAAATGAAGAAAAAGGTTTCTATGAGAAAGCGGTGCAGCAAGAACGGACCCTTAATTTTTGTTGAAACTAATACACAACTCATCTGTTACATCTATATTGTGTAAATTTTAAAGAATAACACGAAAACCGTGTTTTTTGACCTTATTCAGTTCGCTTAAACTGGTTTTAATCAATACTTTAATCAAACCTCTTATGTTACTCAATAAAGATACTGTAGCACATTATTGAGTTTCATTAACCGATAACCCGTAATTTCATCAGTCAAAAATGAAAATTTTTAATTTTTTTGACTTTCAAACCGTTTCTAGACCTTTTGTGATTAAGCAGTATCTGGACGTTCTAGCCTAGACACCTACTTAAATAATCGATTTGTACGATTCTGTAGCGAGCGAAAACGACGGTCTAAAAACGTGAGACACTTTTTCCAATTTTTTTATATATAAATTTCTCAGCTTTTTAAATTTTATTATGTATGATATAATTTATATCTGTTATCTCAATTAGCTCCAAACTTAAGCTTCTGGCTCAAAGCTACTTGAAAACGCTCTGAAGACCAATTAGTTTATTTCTCAAAATGCTACTCCTAAAACGCTTTGAAGCACATAATATTTTCACTTGATAATTTAAAATTATTATACGATAATTTCCGCTGATGTTTTCATAATCAGCTTTTAGACCTCCAGAATCATAGCTTCTAAATAACAATGTAAACTCCCAAATTTTCTTGAAGTTTGTTTATTTCCTGGAGAATCCGATGAATAAACGATTTTGACATGAATCTCGGCTATTATATTTCTTGAAAAGAAACTGAGTAATATCTTCCTAATCTCGAGGGTTAAAGTTCATGTTTTTGAAATAACTTTTCATAATCCCAGAAGTCGCAAGGAAATCTGCAGAGGTATTCTTTCCGTCATCTCAGCAAAAACGATGCACAAGGTATGCCGTGTCAGAATATTAATAAAGATCAAAAACGGATTTTAAGCTACATCGAGCCGAGATTTTTAACTTTGAGAAGAAGACAAAAATTCTTAAAATGGTTATGTTTTCTCATATGTAGAAAATATATTATAAATTAGTGAACGGCTTTGGAGACTCAAACCGTGAAATTTCTGAATAACTAGAGTTATATGTTTTACTGCAAATTGTTTAAAAATATACTGCGCAATATTTGTCGAAATGACGAGATTACCATAACCATGACAAAAACCAGCTTTTTCCGATTCGACTCGTATCATACGACGATTTAAAGTAACATCGACTAAATGGTTAGTGCTCAGCTATTACACCCTCAACCTACGTCTTTTCTCAAATTTCCTTAATTTGTCTATCTCCAAAAACGAGTAGGTTAGCATTAAAAGTGGGTACCGAGCACTTTAGATTATTTATCGTACAACAACTTGGATAAGAAACTTCTGAAAACTGCATTATGAATATCCTTGCCTTAGCTAGCGATTCCAAGGAAGATAACACGTTAATAGTATAAAATATAAAAATGGACAGGCTTAATAAGGGGGTTCTATCGTCTGGAAAACCTTCTTGAGATGGCCATAACTTTTTCTCCAACTGAAAATTAGTATGAAAAAGTTTCTTGAGACCCGTACAAAAATTGCTTGGTTTAAATCGCCGATTTCATTTTTTAACTCCCAGGATCACGATTTTCCAAGGACGACGCACCGAACAAATCTGAGTATAACTTTTTTGGAAATGGTATTATAAACTATTGTCAAATTATGAGCCATTCGAGCGCTAGAGAGCAAAGATTTTCTCATGTTCAACACTGAGAAAATTTCACAAATTGAATATTTTCAATTGTCATCTTATCTAATTGAACAAGCCACTTGACTCCAAAAATCAAAAAAAAAGCTCCCTTTCAATTTGAGATTGCCGATAAGCCAGTCGATACAACTCCTACACAACTTTGAAAAATAAAAATATTATGGACAGTGTATTAATATAAGTCCTCGTTCCTATTTGACCAAATTTGAATAATCACAAGTTTAGGTTTTTCGGTATACTTCATGAACGTGATTAACCAGGTGGTTAAGTTGATGCATGGCATGCAATTTTAAGAAAGGCAACTTTTGTTCAAAAAAATATCTTTAAGGAGGTTCCCAACGGCATTTTTAACCATGAGAAAAAATAAATTTTTATCAGCAATATTATTATTTTAATTTTTAATACAATAAATTACTTTTGGAAGTGCCATCTAATGACATATTTTTATTTTCCAGAGATAATTAGAACCCACTAAATGGGGTATTTGGTTTGACCGCCTTTTATTATTTGTAAGAGAGTGCGGAAACAAAAGGTGGCGGTGAAATGACTCGGTTATTTGATTTGTCAGATCAGATAAAATTGTTTATTTCAAAGAATTAGGTCAGAATTGTTTCCTACTTAATTATTTGTTCACAAGAACAATTTATACTTTTTAGTAAAAGTACAGGATTCATCTATATTAACCCTAATTTCACGAATTTCTTGCAAATTTTTCCTCATTTGAACTTTGAACTCCTCTAGAAAATAACGAGTAAAGATATCAAAAATCGGACTAAATTAAAATTATGCCGTGAATGTTAATTAGACTTTGAACCTAAAAATTAAACTTATGATTAGTTATCTCAAACAAACTTCTAGCGTAAACCTGTAAAAATATCGATTTTTTTTCAGATTTCTAGAGTTTAAATAGTTTTTTTCGGATCTGACTAAATTAAAATATGATCATAAGTGTTTGAAATTTGTCTGTAACTTACAATATTTGTATGTTTCGTTAGCTCAAACGAACTTGTCGCAAATCTGAAATTTTCGTTTTTCAATCATGTTTTTGCGTGGGTTAAAATTTTCAAGGCACCTCAAAATTAAAAAAATAAACAAGAGAGATTTCGTTTTATTAGTGGTCAAAACATCAAGTCTATAACTTCAGCCGTTTCCCCGTGGTACCAAGTTGAAAAACCCTAAAACGCCAATGGCAACCTCCTTAATGCCGGATTTTGAAACGACTCATCCAATTGAGTTATTTGAAATTTGAAAATGACTTCAGATATTAAGAGAAAAAATCGAACAAATAAATTGTCGTATTGGAATTTCCCATTCAATTTTAAAAAATTTAGTAAAAAACTTCATAATTTCTTAAGTTCTTGAAAAATAGGAACAATGGTCCGATCATTTTTTTCTTACATTTTCTCAGAATATATTTTATGTTGTTTTTTTTATAGTCTGAAACCTCAGTCTGAGTTGTTTTCAAACGCCAGAATCTGAACGTTTGGGAAAAGGATAATTGGCATGAATTTTTTTTTATTATTTTTACAAAAATGTTAAAAATCGAACTGTAATAACATATCTTTAAATTTATATCTGAAATTATTGTCAGCTCGATAAACTTAACATCACAAGTGATATTTTTTTGAATAAATAGTTATAATTCGCAAACCAGAAAAGTATTGGCGAGAAATGCCAAAATTTGTAGGTACCAACTGATCTAGCATCTGGTACATTTTAAATGTATAAAATCCGATAAGCCCTTTTCGAGAACTAAAATGTAGAAACCTGAACTTCACACTTGAAAACAAGACGTTCATAAAGACGGTCCATCAATCTGTTCTGGGAAAACCCGATTCCTCAGTTGGTGTGTGTACTAAGTTTTGATTTACATCAATCTACTAAATTTACACTAAACTTGACACTTTAAAATCTAGGTCTTTCAACTTCACTTGGAAACGTGCTTTCAATCAAATATGAGAATTTCAACTCGTGACCAAGAAAAAGCGTGTCTAATGAATTACGATTCCAGATTATTAAAAAATGTTTGTTTGAAAAAAGTCAATTCAATAAACATCAATGATTCTGTTGTGTGAGTCTATTTAAGACACATTTTACAAAGACAACAAGGACGAAATATGGCAGAAACTTACGGTTTGTATACGGCGTGTCTCCTTATTAGGACAATATCGATCATGATGCCAGTAACTTGAATCTCTTTTCTCTATTCTTTAAAATGCAAATAAAAGATTTAAGTTACTCGGGCATCAAAATAGATATGAACAAGAACATACAAAATGTTTTTAGCAAAAAAACGTCCTTATTTTATTCAGACAAATACTTCAAACAATTTTTTTCGTCATGAAAAACGTTTTCCTACGGAACTTGAAAACATAGACTTTTTATTGAAAAAATTCGAGAAAAATTCTCACTCAAATGATTAGGAAATTACAAAATTTTCGTTGCATTTTACGGTCAATAGAAGGGAATATGTGACATTAATAGGCTAACGCGCAAAAAATAGGTACTGATAAAAGGGTCGTATGAATTTTTGTCCTAGGGTAGTTTTTGACACTGAAAATTTCAGTCAAAATTTGTTTTTGATCCGACACTAGGTGGCCCTGTTAAAGAGCTCACAACCGGGTTTAAAGACTTTTCAAAATGAAGGCAATTGCGTATCAGATTTTCCATCGTGGTATTTTTTATTGGCCTCAGGCTAATTTGGCGCTCATTTTTTAAACATAAAATAAACAAATACCAAATTATCGGCTTTTGGCCGATTCGGGGCTCATTTTCCAAAAAAATGATAAAATATATTGATACCATATAATACATATCTATGGCCTTCGGCCGATTTGGGGCTTATTTTCCAAAAAATTATTCGAATAAAACACCTCTTTTATTGCACTTCGGCCGATTCGGAGCTCATTTTACAAAAAATAATCAATTAAACATCCCTTTTATGGGCCTCCGGCCGATTTTGAGCAGTTTTTCAAGAAATAAAATTTATAAATACCCATTTTTCGGCCTTCGGCCATTTGGAGCTCATTTTCGAAAAAACTTATCAAGTCACAATTTTCAACTGCTCTGAACAGACCTTATTCTGAATTTCCAAAAAATATTATCTTGTCTAATGTAAACCTCCGTTTCATTAACGAGGTCACAAGTTACTTTTGAGCGATTTATTTTTCGACTAATCAACATTTGGATTTTAACAGAACTGCTTGATACCTAAATTTGTTTTTTAAATATTGACTATTTTCGTCATTGGAGTGCCTAAGAACGTTTCCGATAT
The DNA here is from genome assembly GCA_004367855.1 of Oikopleura vanhoeffeni. Lineage (NCBI taxonomy): Eukaryota > Metazoa > Chordata > Appendicularia > Copelata > Oikopleuridae > Oikopleura > Oikopleura vanhoeffeni. The sequence goes on from SCLH01001222.1 coordinate 151,019, forward strand.
GTGAAAAATTTTAAAAGTTTTCTTGTCTTATTCTACCTTGATGTTGTGTTCCGGGGTCAAAAGTGACTTTCAAGCAATTTTATTTTCGACCAATCAGAAATCAGCAAATTTCGAAAATTTACGGAAAAAAGTCAAAATGAATCTCCCTGAAATTTTTTTCAAATGATCGTCTTGATTTATTTTGAATGTGAGCTTTTCACATAAATGCCTAAATATCTATTTTGATTTTGGGAAAATTTTGAAGTATATTTTCCAGTCAAATTTAACCCTGCGGTTTCATTTACGGGGTCAAAAATTTTACTATAGCTATTTAATATTTGACCAATAGCGATAAGCAAAATTTTGAAAATAATAAAAATTAAACTCCAGAAAATTTCCTATTTAATGGCTGCCATCAATTATCTCTGATGTTGATTTTCCCATAAATGCAAAATACCGTGGTGTTGTTCACACCACCAAATCATGAAATCACCTCTGCACCACTGTGGTCATCTGAGCCCTCAAGTTGCTAAAACCGGTTCCAAAAGTTGATATTGCGCACTTTTGCATACTCAAATTGTAAATCGGATGAAATTTACACCTTTAACCGAAAAAGGAGGCAAACTTGACCCCGTGAAAACGCGCCAAAAAATAAAATTGATTTTTAATGGTCGATTATGGTGCGAGAAATCAAAGAAACTTGACGAAAATGAAGTTGAAGGGTGTGATTTTTAAACTCGATCAAAAGGCTAGAAAAAATCAGACGTCATGATTGGTTGTTGAGATAACCTACGTGAGAAACACCTCCTTTTTAAAAATCCAGTTACTTCAACTGCATTGTATAAACAATTTAAGTGGTCATTTCTAATATTTTCACCATATATTCCAGAAAATAACCAAAGTTTCCACGAAAATGCTAAACTTTATTGTTCAATTTTTCATCAAAAAATCTATCTCCTCGTAAGTGAAAATTAAAAATTCCTCAAATTTTCGCAAAAGTTACTTGAAACAAACAGAAACTTAAGCGAGGCATTTTTTTTCGATGTTGACTCCAAACTCAAAATATAAATTTTCAAGGTCACGTAAAAATTTTCCAAAAAAAAATGAAGAGTAATTTCGCTTACGTCAATCCGATATTTTGCAGTTTTAGTGGTCAAATTGACACAAACATTATTTCTACATAATTTTGAAAGAACTTAGAAGAAACGAAAAAACGCAAAAAATTCGTTAATTTTTTTGATTTTTAGGGTGTTTTGTGCTTTCAAACCATAAACGATTGATTTGGTGCATTTTTATGACAAAACAACAGCATAAAATATCAAGATGTAATCTGGTGCAGAATTCTACGTTGAATCCGAAATAATACTTGGATGAAAAAATCCATTGCAAATATGTTAATATTGAAAAGAAAACTTTGACCGCTCTAAACAGCGCCACAAGTGGTTGCACGAAAAAATATTTTGGCAAAAATTCTCAGCGTCATAACTACACTTGATTCTTAATTTTCAGATTCATAGGACTTTTGTCGGGTAGCTTATTTTTGCGCGTTAGTTTTATATTATTATCTGACAATTTTTTCTCGAAATCACAATATGCTGTGAATGGATCCCCGCGAATGAAAGTCTTTATTTTTAACGGTGGCATGTTTTACATCTATATAATAGTTCACCAATCAGCGAGGCAATGACGCAACTCCAAAATTTTCAATAAATCATGATTCGCCTTTATTCTGAAATAAGCCAATCAGCGTCAAGTTTTAAACTAAATAGTTCATTTGTTGAGGATCCGTTAACAGCAAATCGTGGAATTGGTAGATTAAATGTCGCATTAAAAATTCGCTAATAGTGGTCAACAGTTTTAACTCGAAATTAATAAAGTCTATACAACAACTTTCTTTCGCCAATACTAAGGCCTTGATATATTATTTCAGTCATCTAGGAACACCCTAATTCAACTTTAAAACATGTACGGTTTGTTCTAAAAGAGATGGTCGTAGAAAACCTCTCGAAATGAACGTAAAAATCTAAAGGGATCATAAAAGGGCTGAAATTGTGCTTAATTACTAAACTAAAACAGATTGCAAATGCTCATCATTTGATACGGTAGATCAACAATTTAAGCGTGAGTTTACAAACCAAATCCTATGGGTTTATAAACCAAGTGGTTTCACATCTTACAATTTTTTTACCACGACAATGGAGATTTATTTCAGTGATCAAATAATATTGATAAGCTCAAGCTGCGGTTCTAATCCAAGATAAATTAGTTTTTTTGAATTTCTACGTTTATAAAACAAAAATTGATCGTTGAAACATAAATGTTCCATAACTTTGAATTTTTGATTAATCGTTTAATTCGAAACTCACTAATGTTATGTGAGCACCAGGTTTCAACGTATTCAAGATTTGAATCCCGATCTGCTTATTCAAACCCGGAACATAAATCAACAGAAATGTCATTGATTTTCGTGTTGATATCATTTAATTTATATTGCTACAAAACTGACCTTAATTAAAAATTGACTTGCAATGACCTTAAAATTGACCTCAATTATAAAGGGATCCCGGTTCCTAACGTAACGCGCAGTAATACATAAGATACACGAGGTAGAACTCAACGGGTCGTTAACCTAAAGGTCGTTAGAAACTAGTTACCTAGTTTATCGACCGAGTAGTTGAATCCTACGAGTCGTCGACTTGGTATAGAAACCAACAAGTCGCAGAAATCAGAGTGTTCAACAACGTCTTGTATGCTAGTGTACGAGCCTTGCATAAGTGGGACTACTACACTAGATCTAAGATTGCTTAGGGCCAAGGAAGGACAGGTAGGACAATCAACTTGTATTCCCTCGAATATCAAGATAAACTCGGCACACCGAGATAATAGTATATTCGAGTAAGTACAGAGATAGATTTATTGAGACTGTTTGAATAACTAAATAAATAGGTTACGTATATCAAATACAAAGTATTGTGTCAATCATCGCAGGATAAGCATTCAAGAACACACAGAGAAGTTCACCAGAAGCTTATCGAATCAGACTGAAAGCTGAATCAAGAGGTCGTTAAGTCTAAACACTTGCTACAGACGTAGCGTTTAGTTGACACTCATACTCTACTTGTTACTATGAGACATATTCTCGATAAAATATGAGACAAACAGGACTTCAATAATATTATCCAGATTAGCGCTAATCATTAGCCAGTTGTGAACTCTTAGCTTTTCATGTAAACATGTGTCAAAAGTGTAAAGTCTCAGACTATAACGCAGACATATAAGCGCAGGGAGAATGTAAAACGAAAAATTTATCTTCCGTCAGGTTTTATTTTCAATAACCCTCAATTTTAACATAACCTGCATAAGTATGCAAAACTTCAAAGGAGCGTTTTTGTGGATCAAAGCTATATTTATTTAAAAATATGCAAAAAACTACCGGTTTTCGGACTTTTTTCATCGGAAAATTATCTCCTCCATAGTTAAATATCAAAATTGCTCAAATTTTCGCAGAAGCTACTCAAAACAAACAAAACCTTCATAGGAGCGTTTTTGTTTTGTTCCGACCAAAACTGAAAATATGACGTCAGAAAATATCTGAAAAAAATGTGCTTTATTTTTTCGAAGTAGCGCTCAAACAAAGTGGGGAAACACTGACGAGAAAATGCTTACGTCAAGCGAAATTTTGAAGTTTTAGGGTCAAATTAAAAAAACCTTATTTTTTCACTGCATTTTGAAAATCAAAAAAATCAAAAATTTCGAATTTTTTTTTCTTATTTGTTTTTGTGTTCAAAACATAAACGATTAATTGGTGCATTTTCATGAGATAATAATGCGAAAAGTTGGAGCCGGGATACCTTTATAATAACTACCGTGTGACGTTAAAAGGTGCCAACCCTAAATGCGCAACGTTAAAGCTTAAAATTAATTCGAAATATTTTTTTATTTCCTGTTATTTCCGCGGTATTTCACACGAATAACAGATGATGAGAAATTTGATGAAATAAAATTTCAATTTTCGTTGAATAATATTTATAACTAAGTTTTTTTGCAAATTTTATAGGCATATTATTAGTGATAAATTGTAAGTATTCGATTAATCGCTTATGTAAAAAATGCTCTCTTACTGTAATTTGTGGACTTTTACTTTTTTCAGATTTTTTGACGTCTAAGGCTACGGAACAAAAAATGCTTGCTCGAGGTCCAGTGATATCAAATTATCTCGATCATATTATCAAGATTATTCGAACAACGACACACATCGTGTGGTCCGCCGGGCCAATACAGAAATAACCAAATTTGGAAAAATAAAGAATGATTTCAGCAAACTAATCTGAAATACGTTTGATAATTTTGGCAACATATTTTGTACATAGTTATCTTTTGAAATTTATCTGCTGGAATTCTCAGTACATCTGTTCCAATAAACTTTTCGAAAAGGTACTCTTCGATTAGACTTTCAGTATAAGCTGACGACAGACCAAAAATGCTTGCTCGATTTGACATGAAACATTCTCCGAAAAAGTTCATACTGGGTCAACCTTTGCAAATGTTTAACTTGATGAAAGTTTGATTAGAAATGATGTAATACAATGCTAAAAAGCCTTGTCTTTTGAAAATTGAAAGTCAATGTGTCAGTGTTCATTTTTAAGACCAACCCCGATTGAAGATTATAATTATTGAGAATTTTGTCGTTATTAGTGCTAATTTAATGCCTATAGGTAGGGTCAGTACCGGGAGGCTATAGGCTATAGATCGGAATAATTCTTAAGGGTCTCCCGGTCCTAATTTGACATTTTTCTCGATAAAATATTAGCGAAACACGGCTTCAGGAATTATTCAGATTAGCCAGTTTGTAAAACTACCCTTGATCTTGCGTAAAACATTTGTAAAACTTTTTTCATAAATACACTCCTAGACACATTAGCGAAACAGGGAGACCTAAGCAAAAACGGAAATTATATCCTCTCTGAGATTTTATTTTGAAATAACCTTAATTCAACATAACGTGTATATTAAGTATACAAAACTTCTGTGGAAGCGTTTTTGTCAATAAGGGCTTATTTCTCTAGATATGCGATAGACCATCGTTTTTTGATATTTCCATCGGAAATTTTATCTCCTCTGAGCTTAGATATCAAAATTCACTCAAATTTCGCAAAAGAAAGCTCAGAAAAAATTAAAACTTCTGTCCGAGCCGTTTTTTTTAGTTTTGACCCAACTCAAAATATGAATTTCTCAAGGTCAGTGAAAATTTCCGGAAAAAAAGTGCTTCGATTTTTTCGAAGTAGGCTCAAAAGAAAGTTGCAGGACTACTAAAAAAAGTGCCAAAGCCAAGCCGAATTCTGAAGTTTTGGGGGTGAAATTGACACAAACGTTAGAATGAAAACGTTAGTTTTCCACTTAATTTTGAAAAAATAACTCAAAAAAAAAACAAAAATTTCGAATTTTTTTTGTTCTTATTTGGGTTGTTTTGTGCCTTTCAACGATTGATTTTGATGCATTTTCATGACATAAATAACTGCAGATAATGAAGTACCGGGATACCCTTACAGGCGATTAATTTTGATGAAATTCTCCGAAATATTTTTGATCGTCCTGATAATGATGTTTTATTGTTCAACAAAATGCAATGCAAATTACAAAAAATCACAGATTTCACAATCGCCGCGTATTTTGAAATAACCATGCTAAAGTTGTCGATTATTTTCGACAAATGAAATTTGCGTCAAGGTATTCATGTTTTTCGAAATAAAAACCCATAATTTATTTTCGAGCTTGAAATAAACTCTTGAATATTTTGTTCAGAATTTAGAAGAACACATTATTATTATTTTTGATGAACGTTAAAGCACAGATGATAGGCTCAAATTTTCAAGCCTCCAAACGGCGTAGAAATAATAGCGTCGCGTGACGCGATCCGCGCCTTATACTTTAAATTATATTTTTGTATCCTACTCATTTGTATTTTTAACGGCAAGCCCACAACTAACATTTCTTTCAACTTTATATGATTTTTGCCAAAATTTCATAAGTTAGAAGTTTACAATTCACGAGTGGTTTGAGAAGAAACGCGATGATTTTATCCCGCTTTTGAAGAATATTTTAGCTCCGGCTATGATTTTTCAGAACAATCACTAATTGATTAACACTTCCTATTTTTCAAAATTTTTGACAAAATCACTTACAATTTTGAAATTTCCTTGAAAAAGGCTTATTTTATCTCAAATGGTGACCAACTCAATTGCGTTATTTCGCGATAGAAAATATACCATTTATCGTGTTTAAAAAAATCTTGACAAAAAACATTCAATTTCTTATGATATAATATCATATACTTAATATTTATTGCACAACAAACACTTCTCAAACGTATTGGCCCGCCCTATTTCAGATGAAGCTATAATAATACGTGCTTGAAGTCTTTTAGTTATTTTTAATTTTAAGTTTTTCAAAGCTAACTTGTTCACCTTTTGAAGCTCAAAAATCAAAATTTTCTGGATTCTCGAATGCTTATACGGTGGAATCACTTTGAGCACCTAACGTTAATAACTTACCATCTGATCCTTTTTTTTTTTAAACGGCAGAAAGCCCAAATTTTCATATAATTTAATACATTTCAGAATATTGACCTTTATTGTGGAAACTGCCCGTTCACACCTTTTGGACTCAATAGTGTACTTTTAAACGATTTCTTACGATTTTTAAACAATTAATTATATTATCAAGATACAATAAAATCTCAAATAATTATTACGACGTTTCGGATTAATTCCATTATCAAGTATGATTTATACAGTGAAAAAATTTAATAAATACAAGCACTTGGCGAATTCTAAAAGTTCAAAATATGTTCAGAAAAACTTTTTGAGGCTGAAGATAGTAAAACAGTCCTGTTTAAAAAATAGCAAGCATTTGTGATCAGTTTGACAGTTAAGTTAAGTTGAGAGTTGGCTTCATGGTTCTGATGAAATACGCCTCGACTCTTCTCGGACATGATTTTTGAAATTTTGGCAATAATTCGGAAATGGCAGCCATTTAATGTGTGCAAAAGTACATAATACTTTAATGACTTAAATTCTGATGAGATACTGTAATGTTAATTAATTCCGCCCCTAGGGCGGAATTAATTATCATTAAGTACTCAATCAGAATTTAGAATCATAAAGTATTATTGGCTTTTGCCCATTATACTACGGCCTGAAAGTGTACACAATAATGAAGGTGGAACACATTTCTAGGAGAGAGGGCTGATTAAGGGGTTAGTAAGTAATGTTTTTGGAATTTACAAGGCTTCGTACAGCTGAACCAATAACGATAAGACCATTTACGAAACATAGATTGGAAAGATCTATCCTTGAAATAACAATTTATTTAACACTCTGGTACACTTTAGCCACATCTTGTCAACCGCGGTTAACGAGTAGTTGTATTTTAAAACAAAGGTTTTAGAGCTTAATAATCCCCTTATACCCCTATGTTCGATCCTGTTCCCTACGCTTGACTGAACCAATTTTTAATCCCTAGATTAACTTGAAGTGATTTTTGTGCCATCTTTTTTTTGTGTCTTGGTGCAAGCGTGGGTCTTCGGAATTTCGGCCCCCCCTCTTTGAGACAAAAATAATACAGGAACCCTCGTCTCCTAATATTTTGTAACCTCAAACATTATTTGCCTTGAAAACAGCGGGAGTTTTAAGTTGAAAAAGAATACTGAGTCAATTAGACAAAAATCACTAATTAGGGGACTCACTCATTGAATAAAATTATATTTGACATAACTTCAAAAGTGCAGATACTAGAAAATTAAGAAAGATATCAAAATTTTAAAAAGTGCAGTGAATTGCTGAGTTGATGGTCTTTTGTAAATATAAATTTCAGTTTGAATGTCATTTCGCCGCTGAAATTTTGGCTTTTTTGGCTTTTCACATACAAAAATATAAAATATAAAAAAAGATATAAAATCAAAAAATTCGAAAAAATGTGCTTCGAATTTTTTCGAAAGTAGGCTCAGAAGAAAGCTGAGGAAACACTGAAGAGAAGTTGGCTTACGTCAACCCAATATTTCCGAAGTTTTAGTGGTCAAATTGACACAAACGTTATTTTGAACATAATTTTGAGAAAATACTTGAAAAAATCGAAAAAACGCTAAAATTTCGATTTTTTTTGTTTTATTTGGGTTTTTTGTCTTTTCAAACACAAACGATTGATTTGGTGCATTTTTATGACATAATACTGCAGAAAATGTAGGAACCACCATACCCTTAAACAAATTAACAAGGCATTTAATGAGATAAAAGAAAAAAACGTTGCGAAATTTACCTCGAATGACAAAGAAAAGTGCAATAATGAGATGAAATTAAACCTTAATTTATATTTGAACTACCTCANAGAATATTAATAAAGATCAAAAACGGATTTTAAGCTACATCGAGCCGAGATTTTTAACTTTGAGAAGAAGACAAAAATTCTTAAAATGGTTATGTTTTCTCATATGTAGAAAATATATTATAAATTAGTGAACGGCTTTGGAGACTCAAACCGTGAAATTTCTGAATAACTAGAGTTATATGTTTTACTGCAAATTGTTTAAAAATATACTGCGCAATATTTGTCGAAATGACGAGATTACCATAACCATGACAAAAACCAGCTTTTTCCGATTCGACTCGTATCATACGACGATTTAAAGTAACATCGACTAAATGGTTAGTGCTCAGCTATTACACCCTCAACCTACGTCTTTTCTCAAATTTCCTTAATTTGTCTATCTCCAAAAACGAGTAGGTTAGCATTAAAAGTGGGTACCGAGCACTTTAGATTATTTAATCGTTACAACAACTTTGGATAAGAAACTTCTGAAAACTGCATTATGAATATCCTTGCCTTAGCTAGCGATTCCAAGGAAGATAACACGTTAATAGTTTAAAATATATAAAAATGGACAGGCTTAATAAGGGGGTTCTATCGTCTGGAAAACCTTCTTGAGATGGCCATAACTTTTTCTCCAACTGAAAATTAGTATGAAAAAGTTTCTTGAGACCCGTACAAAAATTGCTTGGTTTAAATCGCCGATTTCACTTTTTAACTCCCAGGATCACGATTTTCCAAGGACGACGCACCGAACAAATTCTGAGTATAACTTTTTTGGAAATGGTATTATAAACTATTGTCAAATTATGAGCCATTCGAGCGCTAGAGAGCAGAAGATTTTCTCATGTTCAACACTGAGAAAATTTCACAAATTGAATTATTTTTCAAATTTGTCATCTTATCTAATTGAACAAGCCAACTTGACTCCAAAAATCAAAAAAAAGGCTCCCTTTCAATTTTAGATTGCCAGATATAGCCAGTCGATACAACCTCCTCACAAAACTTTGAAAATATAAAATATTATGGACAGTGTATTAATATAAGTCCTCGTTCCTATTTTGACCAAATTTGAATAATCACAAGTTTAGGTTTTTCGGTATACTTCATGAACGTGATTAACCAGGTGGTTAAGTTGATGCATGGCATGCAATTTTAAGAAAGGCAACTTTTGTTCAAAAAATATCTTTAAGGAGGTTCCCAACGGCATTTTTAACCATGAGAAAAATAAATTTTTATCAGCAATATTATTATTTAATTTTTAATACAATAAATTACTTTTGGAAGTGCCTATCTAATGCATATTTTTTATTTTCCAGAGATAATTAGAACCCACTAAATTGGGTATTTGGTTTGACCGCCTTTTATTATTTGTAAGCGAGAGTGCGGAAACAAAAGGTGGCGGTGAAATGACTCGGTTATTTGATTTGTACAGATCAGATAAAATTGTTTATTTCAAAAGAATTAGGTCAGAATTGTTTCCTACTTAATTATTTGTTCACAAGAACAATTTATACTTTTTAGTTAAAGTACAGGATTCATCTATATTAACCCTATTTCACGAATTTCTTGCAAATTTTCCTCAATTTGAACTTTGAACTCCTCTAGAAAATAAACGAGTAAAGATATCAAAAATCGGACCTAAATTAAAATTATGCCGTGAATGTTAATTAGACTTAATGAAACCTAAAAATTAAACTTATGATTAGTTATCTCAAACAAACTTCTAGCGTAAGACCTGTAAAAATATCGATTTTTTTTCAGATTTCTAGAGTTTAAATAGTTTTTTTCGGATCTGACTAAATTAAAATATGATCATAAGTGTTTGAAATATTGTCTGTAACTTACAATATTTTTGTATGTTTCGTTAGCTCAAACGAACTTGTCGCAAATCTGAAATTTTCGTTTTTCAATCATGTTTTTGCGTGGGTTAAAATTTTCAAGGCACCTCAAAATTGAAAAAAAATAAACAGAAGAGATTTCGTTTTATTAGTGGTCAAAACATCAAGTCTATAACTTCAGCCGTTTTCCCGTGGTACCAAGTTGAAAAACCCTAAAACGCCAATGGCAACCTCCTTAATGCCGGATTTTGAAACGACTCATCCAATTGAGTTATTTGAAATTTGAAAATGATTTCAGATATTAAGAGAAAAAATCGAACAAATAAATTGTCGTATTGGAATTTCCCATTCAATTTTAAAAAATTTAGTAAAAAACTTCATAATTTCTTAAGTTCTTGAAAAATAGGAACAATGGTCCGATCATTTTTTTTCTTACATTTTCTCAGAATATATTTATGTGTCGTTTTTTATCAGTCTGAAACCTCAGTCTGAGTTGTTTTCAAACGCCAGAATCTGAACGGTTTGGGAAAAGGATAATTGGCATGAATTTTGTTTTTATTATTTTTACAAAAATGTTAAAAATCGAAACTGTAATAACATATCTTTAAATTTATATCTGAAATTATTGTCAGCTCGATAAACTTAACATCACAAGTGATATTTTTTTGAATAAATAGTTAATATTCGCAAACCAGAAAAGTTATTGGCGAGAAATGCCAAAAATTTGTAGGTACCAACTGATCTAGCATCTGGTACATTTTAAATGTATAAAATCCGATAAGCCCTTTTCGAGAACTAAAATGTAGAAACCTGAACTTCACACTTGAAAACAAGACGTTCATAAAGACGGTCCATCAATCTGTTCTGGGAAAACCCGATTCCTCAGTTGGTGTGTGTACTAAGTTTTGATTTACATCAATCTACTAAATTTACACTAAACTTGACACTTTAAAATCTAGGTCTTTCAACTTCACTTGGAAACGTGCTTTCAATCAAATATGAGAATTTCAACTCGTGACCAAGAAAAATCGGTCTAATCTGAATTACGATTCCAGATTATTAAAAAATGATTTGTTTTTGAAAAAAGTCAATTCAATAAACATCAATGATTATGTTGTGTGAGTCTATTTAAGACACATTTTACAAAGACAACAAGGACGAAATATGGCAGAAACTTACAGTTTGTTATACGGCGTGTCTCCTTATTAGGACAATATCGATCATGATGCCCGAGTAACTTGAATCTCTTATTCTCTATTCTTTTAAAATGCAAATAAAAGATTTGAGTTACTCGGGCATCAAAATAGATATGAACAAGAACATACAAAATGGTTTTTAGCAAAAAAAAACGTCCTTATTTTATTCAGACAAATATCTTCAAACAAAATTTTTTCGTCATGAAAAACGTTTTCCTACGGAACTTGAAAACATAGACTTTTCATTGAAAAAATTCGAGAAAAATTCTCACTCAAATGATAGGAAATTACAAAATTTTGTCTTGCATTTTACGGTCGATAGAAGGGAATATGTGACATTAATAGGGCTAACGCGCAAAAAATAGGTACTTGATAAAGGGTCGTATGAATTTTTGTCCTAGGGTAGTTTTTGACACTGAAAATTTCAGTCAAAATTTGTTTTTGATCCGACCACTAGGTGGCCCTGTTAAAGGAGCTCACAAACCGGGTTTAAAGACTTTTCAAAATGAAGGCAATTGCGTATCAGAATTTTCCATCGTGTGTATTTTTTATTGGCCTCAGGCTAATTTGGCGCTCATTTTTTAAACATAAAATAAACAAATACCAAATCTATCGGCTTTTGGCCGATTCGGGGCTCATTTTCCAAAAAAATGATAAAATATATTGATACCATATAATACCATATCTATCGGCCTTCGGCCGATTTGGGGCTTATTTTCCAAAAAATTATTCGAATAAATAAACACCTCTTTTATTGCACTTCGGCCGATTCGGAGCTCATTTTACAAAAAATAATCAATTATAAACATCCCTTTTATGGGCCTCCGGCCGATTTTGAGCAGTTTTTCAAAGAAATAAAATTTATAAATACCCATTTTTCGGCCTTCGGCCGATTTGGAGCTCATTTTCGAAAAAACTTATCAAGTCACAATTTTCAACTGCTCTGAACAGACCTTATTCTGAATTTCCAAAAAATATTATCTTGTCTAATGTAAACCTCCGGTTTCATTAACGAGGTCACAAGTTACTTTTGAGCAATTTTATTTTTCGACTAATCAACAATCGGCAAACATTCCGAATTGTTTTTGGAAAATTCAAAATTTCAATCCCCAGAAAATTTCCTCCAAAATTGCTGTCTAGATTTTTTTTGAATTTTGGATTTTAACAGAACTGCTTGATACCTAAATTTGTTTTTAAATATTGACTATTTTCGTCATTGTGAGTGCCCTAAAGAACCGTTTCCGATATTGTGAAAAATTTTAAAAGTATGTTTTCTTGTCTTATTCTACCTTGATGTTGTGTTTCCGGGGTCAAAAGTGACTTTCAAGCAATTTTATTTTTCGACCAATCAGAAATCAGCTAAATTTCGAAAATTTCTACGGAAAATAAGTCAAAATGAATCTCCCTGAAATTTTCTTTCAAATGATCGTCTTGATTTATTTTGAATGTGAGCTTTTCACATAAATGCCTTAATATCTATTTTTGATTTTGGGAAAATTTTGAAAGTATATTTTCCAGTCAAATTTAACCCTGCGGTTTCATTTACGGGGTCAAAAATGACTATTGAGCTACTTTATATTTCGACCAATCAGCGATAAGCATAATTTTGAAAATAATAAAAATTAAACTCCAGAAAATTTCCTATTTAATGGCTGCCATCAATTATCTCTGATGTTTATTTTTTCCATAAATGCAAAATACCGTGGTGTTGTTCACACCACCAAATCATGAAATCACCTCTCGCACCACATGTGGTCATCTGAGCCCTCAAGTTGCTAAAACCGGTTCCAAAAATTGATAATTGCGCATCTTTTGCATACCTCAAATTGTAAATCGGATGAAATTTACACCTTAAACCGAAAAAGGAGGCAAAACTTGACCCGTGAAAACGCGCCAAAAAATAAAAATTGATTTTTAATGGTCGATTATGGTGCGAGAAATCAAAGAAACTTAACGAAAATGAAGTTGAAGGGTGTGATTTTTAAACTCGATCAAAAGGCTAGAAAAAATCAGACGTCATGATTGGTTGTTGAGATAACCTACGTGAGAAACACCTCCTTTTTAAAAATCCAGTTCACTTCAACTGCATTGTATAAACAAGTTTAAGTGGTCATTCTTAATATTTTCACCCATATATTCCAAGAAAATAACCAAAGTTTCCACGAAAATGCGTAAAACTTTATTGTTCAATTTTTCATCAAAAAATCTATCTCCTCGTAAGTGAAAATTAAAAATTCGCTCAAATTTTCGCAAAAGTTACTTGAAACAAACAGAAACTTAAAGCGAGGCATTTTTTTCGATGTTGACTCCAAACTCAAAATATAAATTTTTCAAGGTCACGTAAAAGATTTTCCAAAAAAAATGAAGAGTAATTTCGCTTACGTCAATCCGATATTTTGCAGTTTTAGTGGTCAAATTGACACAAACATTATTTTCTAACATAATTTTGAAAGAATACTTAGAAAGAAACGAAAAAACGCAAAAAATTCGTTAATTTTTTTGATGTTCTTAGGGTTGTTTTGTGCTTTCAAACCATAAACGATTGATTTGGTGCATTTTTATGACAAAACAACAGCATAAAATATCAGATGTTAATCTGGTGCAGAATTCTACGTTGAATCCGAAAATAATACTTTGGATGAAAAAATCCCATATGCAAATATGTTAATATTGAAAAGAAAACTTTGACCGCTCTAAACAGCGCCACCAAGTGGTTGCACGAAAAAATATTTATGGCAAAAATTCTCAGCGTCATAAACTACACTTGATTCTTAATTTTCAGATTCATAGGACTTTTGTCGGGTAGCTTATTTTTTGCGCGTTAGTTTTATATTATTATCTGACAATTTTTTCTCGAAATCACAATATGCTGTGAATGGATCCCCGCGAATGAAAGTCTTTATTTTTTAACGGTGGCATGTTTTAACACTATATAATAAGTTCAACAATCAGCGAAGGCAAATGACGCAACTCCAAAATTTTCAATAAATCATGATTCGCCTTTATTCTGAAATAAGCCAATCAGCGTCAAGTTTTAAACTAAATATGTTCATTTGTTGAGGATCCGTTAACAGCAAATCGTGAATTCGGTAGATTAAATGTCGCATTAAAAATTCGCTAATAGTGGTCAACAGTTTAACTCGAAATTAATAAAAGTCTATACAACAACTTTCTTTCGCCAATACCTAAGGCCTTGATATATTATTTCAGTCATCTAGGAACACCCTAATCAACTTTAAAACATGTACGGTTTGTTCTAAAGAGAATGGTCGTAGAAAACCTCTCGAAATGAACGTAAAAATCTAAAGGGATCATAAAAGGGCTGAAATTGTGCTTAATTACTAAACTAAAACAGATTGCAAATGCTCATCATTTGATACGGTAGATCAACAATTTAAGCGTGAGTTTACAAACCAAATCCTATGGGTTTATAAACCAAGTGGTTTCACATCTTATCAATTTTTTTACCACGACAATGGAGATTTAATTTCAGTGATCAAATAATATTGATAAGCTCAAGCTGCGGTTCTAATCCAAGATAAATTAGTTTCATTTTTGAATTTCTACGTTTATAAAACAAAAATTGATCGTTGAAACATAAATGTTTCATAACTTTGAATTTTTGATTAATCGTTTTAATTCGAAACTCACTAAAATGTTATGTGAGCACCAGGTTTCAACGTATTCAAGATTTGAATCCCGATCCCGTTCTTATTCAAACCCGGAACATAAATCAACAGAAATGTCATTGATTTTCGTGTTGATATCATTTAATTTATATTGCTACAAAACTGACCTTAATTAAAAATTGACTTGCAATGACCTTAAAATTGACCTCAATTATAAAGGGTATCCCGGTTCCTAACGTAACGCGCAGTAATACATAAGATACACGAGGTAGAACTCAACGGGTCGTTAACCTAATAGGTCGTTAGAAACTAGTTACCTAGTTTATCGACCGAGTAGTTGAATCCTACGAGTCGTCGACTTTAGGTATAGAAACCAACAAGTCGCAGAAATCAGAGTGTTCAACAACGTCTTGTATGCTAGTGTACGAGCCTTGCATAAGTGGGACTAATATACTAGATTCTAAGATTGCTTATGGGCCAAGGAAGGACAGGTAGGAAATCAACTTTGTATTCCTCTGAATATCAAGATAAACTCGGCACACCGAGATAATAGTATATTCGAGTAAGTACAGAGATAGATTTATTGAGACTGTTTGAATAACTAATAAATGGTTACGTATATCAAATACAAAGTATTGTGTCAATCACCGAGGATAAGCATTCAAGCAAACTACAGCAGAAGTTCACTCAGAAAGCTTATCGATCAGACTGAAAGTCTGAATCAGAGGTCGTTAAGTCTAAACACTTGCTACAGACGTAGCGTTTAGTTAGACTACTCCTATTGTTACTAATGAGACATATTCTCGATAAAATATGAGACAAACAGGACTTCAATAATATTATCCAGATTAGCGGCTAATCATTAGCCAGTTTGTAGAACTAGCCTTTATCTTGTGTAAAACATGTGTCAAAAATTTTGTGCATGCATACACTCTCAGACATATAAGCGAGACAGGGAGACCTAAGTCAAAACGAAAAATTTATCTTCTCTCAGGTTTTATTTTCAACTAAACCTCAATTTTAACATAACCTGCATAAGTATGCAAAACTTCAAAGGAGCGTTTTTGTGGATCAAAGCTATATTTATTTAAAAATATGCAAAAAACTACCGGTTTTCGGACTTTTTTCATCGGAAAATCTATCTCCTCCTAAGTTAAATATCAAAATTTGCTCAAATTTTCGCAGAAGCTAGCTCAAAACAAACAAAAACTTCATAGGAGCGTTTTTGTTTTGTTCCGACCCAAAACTGAAAATATGAATTTTTCGAAGACACGTGAAAATATTTCTGAAAAAAATGTGCTTTTATTTTTTCGAAGTAGGCTCAAAACAAAGCTGGGGAAACACTGACGAGAAAATGGCTTACGTCAAGCCGAAATTTTGAAGTTTTAGGGGTCAAATTAAAAAAACCTTATTTTTTCACTGCATTTTGAAAAATCAAAAAAAATCAAAAATTTCGAATTTTTTTCTTCTTATTTGAGTTGTTTTGTGCTTTCAAAACATAAACGATTAATTTGGTGCATTTTCATGAGATACTAACTGCTGAAAATGTTGGAGCCGGGATACCTTTTATAATTAACTACCGTGTGACGTTCAAAAGGTGCCAACCCTAAATGCGCAACGTTAAAGCTTAAAATTAATTCGAAATATTTTTTTATTTCCTGTTATTTCCGCGGTATTTCACACGAATAACAGATGATGAGAAATTTGATGAAAATAAAATTTCAATTTTCGTTGAATAATATTTATAACTAAGTTTTTTTAGCAAATTTTATAGGCATATTATTATTGATAAATTGTGAAGTATTCGATAATCGCTTATGTAAAAAATGCTCTCTACTGTAATTTGTGGATTTTTACTTAATTTTCAGATTTTTTTGACGTCTAAGGCTACGGAACAAAAAATGCTTGCTCGAGGTCCAGTGATATCAAATTATCTCGATCACATAATGTTCGATCACATAATTATCTCGATCACACAATTTGTGGTCCCGCCGGGCCAATAACAGAAATAACCAAATTTGGGAAATAACAAGAATGATTTCAGCAAACTAATCTGAAATACGTTTGATAATTTTGGCAACATATTTTGTACATAGTTCATCTTTTGAAATTTATCTGCTGGAATTCTCAGTACATCTGTTCCAATAAACTTTTCGAAAAGGTACTCTTTGATTAGACTTTCAGTATAAGCTTTGACGACAGACCAAAAAATGCTTGCTCGATTTGACATGAAACATTCTCCGAAAAAGTTCATACTGGGTCAACCTTTGCTGAAATGTTTAACTTGATGAAAGTTTGATTAGAAATGATGTAATACATATTTGCTAAAAAGCCTTGTCTTTTGAAAATTGAAAGTCAATGTGTCAGTGTTCATTTTTAAGACCAACCCCGATTGAAGATTATAATTATTGAAGAATTTTGTCGTTATTAGTGCTAATTTAATGCCCTATAGGTAGGGTCAGTACCGGGAGGCTATAGGCTATAGATCGGAATAATTCTTAAGGGTCTCCCGGTCCCTAATTTGACATTTTCTCGATAAAATATTAGCGAAACACGGCTTNNNTTCATAAATACACTCCTAGACACATTAGCGAAACAGGGAGACCTAAGCAAAAACGGAAATTATATCTCCTCTGAGATTTTATTTTGAAATAAACCTTAATTTCAACATAACGTGTATATTAAGTATACAAAACTTCTGTGGAAGCGTTTTTGTCAATAAGGGCTTTATTTTTCCTAGAATATGCGATAGACCATCGTTTTTTGATATTTTCCATCGGAAATTTTATCTCCTCTGAGCTTAGATATCAAAATTCACTCAAATTTTCGCAAAAGAAAGCTCAGAAAAAATTAAAACTTCTGTCGAGCCGTTTTTTTTAGTTTTGACCCCAAACTCAAAATATGAATTTCTCAAGGTCACGTGAAAAAATTTCCGGAAAAAAANAAAAAAAGTGCTTCGATTTTTTCGAAAGTAGGCTCAAAAGAAAGTTGCAGGACTACTAAAGAAAAAAGTGCCAAACGCCAAGCCGAAATTTTGAAGTTTTGGGGGTGAAATTGACACAAACGTAAGAATGAAAACGTTAGTTTTCCACTTAATTTTGAAGAAAATACTCAAAAAAAAATAAAAAAATTCAAAAATTTTGAATTTTTTTTGTTCTTATTTGGGTTGTTTTGTGCTTTCAACGATTGATTTGATGCATTTTTATGACATAATAACTGCAGATAATGAAGTACCGGGATACCCTTACAGGCGATTGATTTTGATGAAAATTCTCCGAAATATTTCTTAGATCGTCCTGATAATTGATGTTTATTGTTCAACAAAATGCAATGCAAATTACAAAAAGTCACAGATTTCACAATCGCCGCGTATTTTGAAATAACACTGCTAAAAGTTGTCGAATTATTTTCGACAAATGATAATTTGCGTCAAGGTATTCATGTTTTTCGAAATAAAAACCCATAATTTATTTTCGAGCTTGAAATAAAACTCTTGAATATTTTGTTCAGAATTTAGAAGAACACATTATTATTATTTTTGATGAACGTTAAAGCCAGATGATAGGCTCAAAATTTTCAAGCCTCCAAACGGCGTAGAAATAATAGCGTCGCGTGACGCGACTCGCGCCTTATACTTTAAATTATATTTTTGTTATCCTACGTCATTTGTATTTTTATACGGCAAGCCCACAACTAACATTTCTTTCAACTTTTTATATGATTTTTGCCAAAATTTCATAAGTTAGAAAGTTTACAATTCACGAGTGGTTTGAGAGAAACGCGATGATTTTATTCCCGCTTTTGAAGAATATTTTAGCTCTGGCTATGATTTTTCAGGACAATCACTAAGTGATTAACACTTCCAATTTTTCAAAAATTTTTGACAAAAATCACTCACAATTTTGAAATTTCCTTGAAAAAGGCTTATTTTATCTCAAAATTGGTGACCAACTCAATTTCGTTATTTCGCGATAGAAAATATACCATTTATCTGTTTTAAAAAAATCTTGACAAAAAACATTCAATTTCTTAATGATATAATATCATATACTTAATATCTATCTGCACAACAAACACTTCTCAAACGTATTGGCAACGCCCTATTTCAGATGAAGCTATAATGGTACGTGCTTAAGTCTTTTAGTTATTTTTAATTTTTAAAGTTTTTTCAACGCTAACTTGTTTACCTTTTGAAGCTCAAAAATCCAAAATTTTCTGGATTCTCGAATGCTTATACGGTGGAATCACTTTGAGCACTTAAACGTTAATAACTTAACATCTGATCCATTTTTTTTTTTAAACGGCAGAAAGCCCCAAATTTTCATATAATTTAATACATTTCAGAAAATTGACCTTTATTTGTGGAAACTGCCCGTTTCACCACCTTTTGGACTCAATAGTGTACTTTTAAAACTGATTTCTTACGATTTTTAAACAATTATTTGAAAAATTATCAAGATACAATAAAATTCAAATAAAATTATTTACGACGTTTCAGATTAATTCCATTAACCAGTATGATTTATACAGTGAAAAAATTTAATAAATACAAGACTTGGCGAATTCTAAAAGTTCAAAAATATTGTTCAGAAAACTTTTTTGGAGTGAAATAGTTTTCAAAAAACAGTCCTGTTTAAAAAATAGCAAAGCATTTGTGGTCAGTTTGACAGTTAAGTTAAGTTAAGTTGAGAGTTGGCTTCATGGTTCTGATGAAATACGCCTCAGACTCTTCTCGGACAAAATGATTTTTGAAATTTTGGCAATAATTCGGAAATGGCAGCCATTTAATGGCTACGAAAGTGATCTGGTTAAAGTTTCAAAACTTGCATAGGCTTAAGGGCCTTGGTGCATTTTGACAGATACCGATATGGGCTCTTGATGAAAATTTTTTTACTGAATGGATATATTCTTCCCAATATACCATCAATTTGATGTTTCATAATCCAGGCAACTATTGTAGCTAGCGAATATTTGCATTATGGCTTTCTAAGAAAATTTTTAGTTCGAATTTAATTTTTCGAATTCGAGAGATTATGAGAAATTTTGGATAAAAGTTCCAAACATAATGAAAAAATGCCTTATTTTTCGTTCAAATTTTCTTCAATATTTGTTTCAAATCAACGAAAAAAACTCTAC
>SCLH01001222.1:184185-220382 GCA_004367855.1 Oikopleura vanhoeffeni
TTTTGGCAGATTTGCACTTTTTCATATTTTTTTTGTTTCATGGGAAACTTTTTTCCACCTCAATAATTTTCAATAAAAAGTATTTCAAACGTAAAGTTGCAACTTTTGAGCTCACTTTGATTTAATCTGTTTATGGTTCAGAAGTTAGTTTTTACTTTATAACATTCGTCTTTAAATATAAACACTCTAAAAAACGCGCGTTTGGTACTTTAGGTGTCTAAATTACATTAAAAAATTTCTTTTCATTAATTAGAAACTTCAAAAAAATGGTCTCGACCACCATCGAAAATTATATAATTTAATTTCAAATATTTCTACGTCAAAATCGAAAATTAAAATTTCCGAAAAAGACGAAAAAAAACGAAATTTTAGCACATCGAAAAAAATATTTATTTTCATGAATTAAATTTTGCGTGCGTGAACAAGTCGGCTTACCAATTAGGCAAATTCTGCGGTGATTTGTTTTTTTAATTGTTAATGTAAAGGGGGCTTAAAAGTAGCTTCCGCGCAAACCGTATTTTCATTTGAAAGTAATGATTCAGAGTATAAACAAGAGCGAAGAAACAAAACGTTGACATGTTTTAATATAATTGAAAGGTAGGCATTCCTCATAATTTTCAGCTAAGGATTCCAGAAAAATTAGTTTGAAAAATTTTAAGAAATATTTCCAAAAAGTTTCGACCACAAAATCTAAAAAAAAGTGTCATATGATTTTTCAAATGCATATAAAAATATGTGGTCACCAACGCGAAAAGTTAAAGTAGCCATATTATAGAATTTTTTTTGTTATTATGAAACAAATGATGCAAAAATATTTGAACATAAAATAAGGCATTTTTATAAATGTTCGGGAACTTTTTTCAAAAATTTCTCATAATTGTGTCGAATTCGGAAAGTTTAATTCGAACTCAAAATTTTCTTAAAAGCCATAATTCAAAAATTCTGTAGTCACAAAAGTTACCTGGATTATGAAACATTATTTTGATGGTATATTGAGAATAATATTATAAACCCAGTAAAAAGTTTTTCATCAAGCCCATATCCCGCGATATCCGTATCTGTCAAATGCACCAGGCCCTTAAGCAATTAGGCAATTAAGATACGACATTTTCGAAACAATAAATCAGGAAGATCTATCTTAACCAAGACCACTTTACCCACACATACCGAGGTTAAAGACGAGTCACTCGCGGTTTTTTTAAAGAATAATGATCTAACTAAGATCATCCCT
Source organism: Oikopleura vanhoeffeni (assembly GCA_004367855.1). Classification (NCBI taxonomy): domain Eukaryota; kingdom Metazoa; phylum Chordata; class Appendicularia; order Copelata; family Oikopleuridae; genus Oikopleura; species Oikopleura vanhoeffeni. The sequence goes on from SCLH01001222.1 coordinate 185,417, forward strand.
AGACCTTATACGGTAAGTTTTGAAATATAAGGAAAATTTGAACAACAAAATCTGAATTCAAGTGAATGGAGGATGGTTTTTTTCCGATTTTTGCCTGAAGGGTCGGCAATCTAGTCGACTGTGCCGAAAAAAAGTGTTTTGCAACGTTTTGATACAAGGCTTATTCTGTGAATAGCCGAAATTTTGAACATAAAACTGATATAGAAGAATATAAATGACACCAAAGATTCCTTGAGTTCGATTTGCTTCAAAAGATATCAGCAACTATGGTCTATTTTGAACACACACACACACGGAGCTAGAGATCAAAACATATATTTATAAAAAAACTTTTTTTTTTCTAGTATTTGTTCAAAATAAGACCAAAATGCTAATATGGTTAATAATTACGAAAATAGAATTTCTAGCTATTTTACATAAAAGCTTTGTATAAAAACCTCAAAAACACCTTTTTGGCACACATCCGAGGATATTCGCCAAGCTGCCTGAGGCAAAAATCGAAAAAAAAGCTCTCATTACTAAATTCCAATTTTCCAGCTTCTCACCAATATCTCGCAACTTCCACATATATACAGATGTAAAAAAATATTTCGGAGAGCGATCCAGAAGAGCTTCCATATTTCTCTGGGATTGAGAAGTAATTTCCTGCCAATTAAGGGGTTTTGATTCCAGGAGAAATTTCCCTTGTTGGTCTCGAACAATTTTTTTATACTGAATACCAGTAACTGTATAAGCTCTAGGGACTCCTTCTTTCTTTGAAAAAACAAAGCCAGAGGGGCTCGTTCTTTAACCTTGGATACCAAAATAGTATGGTCAAGAAGGTGATACTAAAATGATAAGATGAAGTTTGTTAGTTCCATGTGATAGATCTTCTCTAAATTTTCTTTTCAGAACTGTCTTATCTTCATTGTTAGCCTACGAAGCCTTGCAAATTAAAAAATCCACTCAAACACCACCCTTTTAGATATTATACCACCCAGTGCGATTGAAAATGCGATTGAAAACAAAAAAAATATTTTAATTTTTTAAAGGCTGATTTGGCACAATATCACCAGATTAATATGTGATCAAATTCCCGTCATTTAGCAATTTTGCAATTTTGCATAAGTTTGGTTACCTTACAGGTAGATGATTCACCACTGTAGGTAAAAAACTTATGCCATAAATTGCCCAAAATTGCTAAAGACCGGAATTACATCACAATTAATCAATAGCCCTGAAAGTCACCACCAGAATATTTTATTTTCAAAACAGGAGTTACTTTCGGGTTTTTTTTGTTTTGTGTGTTTCTTAACACAGCAGGGCCGTAATGCGAGTTACATACTTTATGAGACCTAACATTTCAGCTATATTTATCAAAGTTTTTTCTAATAAGCTTTAAATCTGCAAATTAAGCTTTTTTAAACTGGTTGAAATTCTGTTTCGTCTCTGAATGTTATTTAATTTTGTATTAATAATAAACTAATTTTTCGAAAAGTAAGTTTTTGTTAACATTTTTCTATTTAAAAGAATTGTGATTCTTGTAAGTTGTCAAAAACGAAGCTGCACATATCTAAAAATCAGTAGCATTATCAATCCAACGTCGAATTTACAGAATTTCACTGCCAAGCGGGTCTCTAAGCAGTTTGATTACAAAACATATTCAAATCACGCACATTCTCGAGAAGTAAATAGTTTTCAAATGTTTTTTGCGAATTGATGACGAATGATGAAGGCGGCTTCTCAATTTTTCAATATCATAAATGTGACTTGATGCGAAAGATGCGAAGTATTGGCGTTTTGTGCTGGGAAAACCGAATAATCAACAATGTACACTACGGATGATGCCTTGAGGTAAACATTCGAAAACTCTTCAGAAGAGTAAATATAATTTTTTTTTCGAAATTTTTTGAAAATTTTTTGGAACGGATTATATTATGGAACTGGGTTCATTTAAATTTTCAGAAAACGAGAAGAATTTGTTTTTGCCTAACACGCTTTTAACATAAGTTTCGTTCCTTTCTTCCTGGTCCTAATTAACTCATTTATGATTAAATCAGTCTCTAGATAAAGCCAGTTGGACCCGATTAAATTGGCGTTTGCACTGTCAAGAAACGTAATAGATTACCGCTAATTTCTCGGCCGGTTTTTGGATAATTTTCTTAATATTTATTAAATTCTGCAAGCAAAGGATATTGTTAGTTTAATAAACTTACCGCCTGCGAGAAAACTGACTTGATATAAACTCCTGATTACTTGATGTTACATCCCGGGTACCTTTAAACTTTCTTATTCGCCTGTTTAAAAGAACTGGGAATCGGTTATTTTAAAGTGACCCTGGGGTAATAATGGATATCACCTTTGAAAATTTCACCAGTCGGAACTCTTAGACAACTGTTAGATTTCGGGTTTCAAACATGAGAAAAACTATATATAAAATGGTATTTATTCTATAATCCTCAGGGATTAATAAATCGTAGCCACTTAAGGACCAAGGGGCATTTTGACAGATTGTGCACTATTTCAATTTTTCGTGTCTTGGATGGGAAACTTTCTGTCCACTTCGAAATTTTCTGATTAAACTTTTTCAAACACAAGTTGTCACTTTCGCTTAACTCGTTGGTTAATCTGAATACTGTTATCATTATTTTCTTTATAAATCGTCTTTTGAAAAAACACTCCCAGAAAAACGGCGTTATGAAAGTTAGTGTCTAATATTACAGTTAAATTATTTTTTGTTCTTTAATTTAGCTGACTCTAAAATACGGTGCCTGTTCGACCATAAAGATTAATTTATTTTCACATATCATACGATTTTCTACGTCAAAATCGAAAATTTTAAATATTTAGAAAGTAGTCGAAAAAAACCGAAATGTTTAACACTATCGGCAAGAAAATTTTTTCATGAGTTTAATGAAATAAATTATAAGACAGTCGACAGTCGGTTACCAACTTACGCAAGTTCTGACGGTGATTTTTTTTTAATTTTCGACAAGAGTGGCTGAACTTATTTTCGCGCGCAGAACGTATATCTATTTTTCAAAAAAGTATAATTCAGCAGTCATAAACAAACGAGCGAGGAAACAGACGAAGCATATTTAAATTATAGTGAAAGTTACCATTGCTATATTTTCAGCGCTAAGGAATTATCAAAAAAATTCAGTTTTGATTAATTTATTGAACTTATAAATGAGAAAAATTTAAAAAAAATATTTCTTATTATTCTTTGACTCAAAAAATCACTAAACCAATGATCATATGGTTTTCAAGAGCATATAAAAAAATATGTGGTCAACCTAGTGGAAAAGTTAAAGTAGCTATTTCGTAGAGTTTTTTCGTTGATAATTGAAACATTAATATTGAAGAAAATTTGAACGAAAAATTAAGGCATTTTTACTCATTTTATGGTTTGGAACTTTTATCCAAATGTTCTACATAATCTCTCCGAATTCGAAAAATTAAATTCGAACTAAAAATTTTCTTGCATAATTTGCAATTATTCGCTAGCTACAATAGTTGCCATGGATTATGAAACATCCAATTGATGTATATTGTTAAGAACTATATCATTCAGTAAACAAATTTTCATCAAGAGCCCATATCGGGTATCTGTCAACATGCAACGGGCCTTAGCCTGTGCAAGTTTTGCAACTTTACCAGCATTCACTTTCGTAGCCATTAATGGCTGCCAATTTCGAATTATTGCCCAATACAATTTCAAAAATCATTTTAGTCCGAGAAAAGTCTGAGGCGGTATTTCATCAGAACCATTGAAGCCAACTCTCAACTAACTCAAACTTAACTGTCAAATCTGAACCACAAATCTTTGCTATTTTTTTAAAGCAGGACTGTTTTTGAAAACTATTTCACTCCAAAGAAGTTTTTCATGAACAATATTTTTGACTTTTAGAATTCGCCAAGTCTATGGTAATTTATTAAATTTTTCACTGTTCTAAATCAATACTGAGTTAATGGAATTATCTTGAACGTCGTAAAATCAATTTTATTTGAACTTTTATTGTCTTGATAATCTTTTAGAAGTAATTGTTTAAAAATCGTAAAGACATCAGTTTTTAAAGAAGTACCACTTATTGAGTCCAAAAGGATTGGTGAAACGGCGTTTCCACAAATAGAAGGTCAATTTTTCTGAAATTATTAAATCTATATGAAAATTTAGGGCTTCTGCCGTTTAAAACAAAAAAAGGGAATTCGAGATGTTAAGTGATTAACGTTTTAAGTGCTCAAGTTGATATTCTCACCGAAAAGCTCGAGAATCCAGAGAACATTTGGATTTTTGAGCTTCAATAGGTGAACAAGTATGCGTTAAAGACTTTAAAATTAAAAATAACTAAAGACTAGCACGTACCATATATGCTATCATCTTAATAGCGGCGTTGCAGATACGTTTGAGAAGTGTTTGTTGTGGCAGTATAGAAATTAGGCAGCCTTATATTGGTATATATATCAGTTAAAAGAAATTGACTGTTTTGTGTAACAGCATTTTTTTACTAAGAACATGATGTAATAGTGACAGTGGTGTATTTACATATCCTGAATAACAGAGATTAGATTTTGTACAACATTTTGATCGATAAAATAGAGCTGCTTTTTCAGAATTTTCCAAAATTGTGCCAGTATTTATTGTCAGAAAGGATAATTTAGTGATGGAGAGAAATAGAGAGGGCAGAGTAGTTTAATATTAATAGATTGTCCTGAAAATCATACCAGAGAGACTGTAAAATATTCGTTTCAAAAAGCAGCGGGGTAATGATAAAATATAGCAGTTCGCGTATGTCTCTAAACACTCAGTGAATTGTTCCAACTAATGTAAGGCTTAACTATGAATTGGTGCAGAAAATCAATGTAAAACCGTTGAGAAGAAGAGGTCGTTAGTTGTAGAGGAGTCTGCCTAGTAATAATGAATATCAATATACGTTAGTGTTATAACAATTGAATAATAATTCGTAAGGTATAGGCGAGCAGAAGCTCGCGGGATCACCGCGTACGGTAATGTTATCTTCTACGCCGTTTGGGAGTTGCTTGATGAAAAGACATTTTGAGCCAGTCCAATCATCTGCTGATCTAATTGACTGCTTCATTGAAATAAGTGATGAGTGAATTTGTTCTCTAAATACATAGAAACAAAAAAATTGCTAGAGTATGTGTATGTTTCCAAGTTCGAAAGTTGAATTATGGAGTTTTTGTTGTTCGAAAAAAGTAGTGGATACGCGACTCGTGACGCATGCAACTTATCAATTTGTCGAAACTTAATCGAGACCAACTGCTTTGTTGAGCGTATGTGCTTATTCAAAATACGCGGCGATTGTGAAGATCTGTGAACTTTTTTTGTACATTTGCATGTGCCATATTTGAATGTATCAATAACGTTAATTTATGTGCAGGACAGTATGTCTACAGAAATAATTCTGGAGAATTTTCATCAATAATCGAATACGCCGTTGTCAAGAGGATATCCGGGGGGAAAGGAGGGAGGGAAGAGGACGGAGGGTGCGGAGTTTCAATTAATCTCAGAGGATGTATGATCTATGAAAAATGGCATCCAAAATCAATCGATTGACAAGCCAGCCAAAACAACCCACTAAGAACGATTAAAGATGAATGTCGATAAATTTTTAATTTTGTTTGCATATTGTTTTTGGATTGCAGTGATTAGATTTTATTTCAGAATTTAATGGAAAGTGAATACCGGTTTCATTCTAACGTTAGGCAATTTTACACTTCCCAAAAACTTCAAATTTCGGCTCTGGCGTTGTCAAGACTACTCTTCTCGGTTTAGTTAGTCACTGCAACCTTTCTTGGGAGAGGCTACTTTCGAAAAATCGTAAAAGCACTTGTACTTTTCCGGACAATATTTTCAGTTGACCTTGAGAAGGTTGATTGAAATTTGCTGCCATTGAGGTGTCAAACTAAGAAAGAAATAAAGCGGAGATGGGCTCGACAAAGATAGTTAGTATTATACCTGAGCTGCTTCTTGGTTGTCATAAATTGATAGTGAATTTGACTAGTATCTAAGTCAGGCAGGGATATAGTGATTTCGGATTGAATAAAATTTCAAAAAAAAGCGGGGTGAAATCTGAGTGCGAGGGTTTCTAAGGAGTAGATGAAACCCTATTGACAAGAAAGCTTCACAGAAGTTTTGTATACTTATATACCGTATTTGAATTAGTGCTTCGTCCTTTCAATTATTATGAATTGGAAGTTGTGGTCTCATATAGAAAATTATCCGTTTTTGCATTAGGTCTCCCTGTTTGCTATGGTGTCTAGGAGTGGGTATTTACTGAAAAATGAGTTTTTACACGTTTTAGCGAAGGTATCAAGGGTTTTTAAAGTGGGGTGCTCTGATAATCTTCCTTTAGCCGCGTGTTGGCTATATTTATCAGATTCTTGGGTACGGGAGTACTCCCTTTATGATTTATTCCATTATAGCATATAGTTGTTCTCCTAGCTGACCATTCTCTTCTTCTGTTACCGAGGCCCTTAAGCCGTACGAGACCTTGTTGCTGACCGAGCTGGTTTTTATAAGTTTTTCTACGTTGGTTCTAGCTTATAAAACCAATAATGGCTAAGGTGGTACTAACTAATTCTTATCTGATTAAATCCAACGAACGCCCGCGCAGGAACCTTGAATAAGCCGCCCAAAAAATTTAAAAATTTCCTCCCACAATGTTCACAAATTTTTTTTTCTCTTAGTTTTGACAAACGAATTTCGAAAATTCTATTTTGACATCGAGAAACCACAAAATTAAACCTTACGTTAACTAAAGTGCATTCGTCAAAGACGGCATCATTACAAAAATAAGCTAAGCTTTAAAATTTTTATTAATATGAACAAAATTTTAGAATTAAACGTAGTTTTAATAAAACAATTAATGTGACAAGTTGATTAACGATTTGACAGCGTTAAATATAATTCTTGGTAAATTTGAAACAAAATATTTCAAATAAGCTTAATAACTTATTTTCAAAGCTCTTATTCTGGGTTAAAAACATAAAATACGTCATAATCATTTTTTCGGAAAAACGAAAGTAAAACCATAGCACATTCAAGCGGCCAAGTTATTTGAATTTATAGTTGAATGGCACATAAGAAGGTTTGGAAGTGATTATATTTTTGTTTTTATGAGACAAGTCATCATGTTTAATATTTTTTACAAAATGATACAGTGCTCATATTTTTGTACCGATAATGGAGCCAGCAATGTTTCAGCAGTATTTTGAAAATCTTCACTATCACCTTTTGTCCTGCTTATTTCATTTCTTAAAATATTAGCTTTCTGTTATACAGAATCTGTATTCTTTTTTTTCTAGCTATACTGGTAGTCGGCAAAATACGCGCTGAACTCATCAAATTGATAGCCTTAAGTGCATAAAAGATATATCATGTAACATGATTCATGTTCAACGTTTTCACGAAGGTCTCAGAGGACGAGTTAGGACGAAAAACATATTCGCCTACAGCATAACTTTTCAAAAACTTATCTAAAGCTAATGTTTATAATTTTTGTGATAATTCTTCGATAATAATTCTTCTAAATTTGTAAAATTATGAACATTTTTTATCATTTTTTCACTTAATTTAACTTGAATTTTGACGCGCCAAAAGTTTCCAGTCAAAATTTATGTGACCCTTTCCTTTAACGTTTATTTTGCCAGACATGGGTGGTGCAGATGGACCCCACATTGCCGAAATGATAAGATTGTCTTGAATGCCTTCATGAACTTTAACGTCGTTTGTATGATCAAGCGAAATAGCTCCACTTTCATACGTTTAAAGAAACAGTGATTAAAAAAAATTATAAAAACCAAATTTCAAATTAATTTGCATGGTCTATTTTCTAAAGTTTCGCTTTTTATTGTAGCATTTATTCTCGCAAACTTTAAATATTAAAAAAAGCTTAAAGAAAAATTTCAAATTTTGAATATAAAGATTATATTCATCGGTTAATTCTTTAATAAATAACCTTATAACTTTTTATAAGCTGGTGTCAAAAATGACCAAAATTTAAAAACCTGCTCTCAAACCTGAATTTACCGCTTCGGCTTTTTTGTTTGACCGAGGTTACAGCTGTTCGTAAAACAAACTATCATTTTAAATTCTTGATTTTCAATCCCAATTAATTTTAAAATGATATGGCGGCACTAGAAACTACAAATGGATTAATCATTTAAAGACACTCTGACAAAAATGCTAATTCAACCCATAGATCATTTAAATCTCTCAACCACGCAATAAGACTTGATATTGTTTTTTTATAATATGATAATTGCAGATTGAGATAAATTATGGGTTTAACAAAAATATACACATCTAGAAACTTTCAATTTTTTCTCAAGTTTACTACAGCAGAAATTATAATTACGTTTTTGACACGCAAAAATGCTTTTTTTTGAATAAAAATTCTTGCTCAGCAAGATAAAATGAAACAGGATTTAATTTCGTTAAAAATTTTGTTGAAAAAACGTTCCCTGTAACTCATCCATAACGCATCTGTTTCGATTCCATATATCGGAAATTTGTTAATTGGTTTTTTGATTGCCGATCCATATCCAGATTTCGCCGGATCTATTTTGAAAGTTGTTCCTTGACCAGTGGTTTGAATATAAGTAGCTGTGCACAAAGTCGATAGTAAAATCTCTTTGAAAAACCCGGTCATCCTTCGCTTTTTCTCAATTTATTGCAAGTACAAAAATATTATAAAGAACAGAATATACAGTTATATCACCGATATCTTCCGCTAATATTTTTTAAAATAGTCGCCCGCTGAAAAATTAATCGATACGTGGAGGTCCTGCCGCTAGAGATTAATTTTGCGTAACTTTACGCCGCTAGGATTGCACTATAACGCTGAAAAAAGTGTGTTTTTGTTACGATTTTAAATATTAAAAATATTATAGAAAATTGTATTCATGACCTTAAACATGGCCTGAAGGAGTTGCCATTAACTAGGGAAGCTGCAACTAGTAGGACTTACGAAAATTTGCAGTTAAATCATTTTGTAACTCTTTTGTGGTCACCAAACTCGAATCAAAACACGTCCTAGGAGTGTCCCTGACGTCAAAGTTTCACAAGACCGGCATGCATTATTTCAGATATATTAATTTGAAGATTTCAGGTGCAACGCAATACAAATATAAAATGACTTTATTAAATTGCTTTCCATCAATTTTTTAAAAGATTCAAGGGACGATTTTTGAATTCACAATCAGAAATTTTTTTCAAAATGTTATACGATTTTCATTCAAATTTTTTTTAAATTATTTTTGGAACATCTATTTTAAATACCCTTGAGAATGGCTATGCCTATGTTTTACTTGCAGAAATTTTTTTGGGACTAGACATTTAAAACAAATTTGAGATTATCTTGCTTGTAGTCAAGTATTTTGTTCATACATAAGTTATGTAACATAATACTTAAAGTTGATTGTTATATCCTTTTAACACATTGATCAGAATCTAGGAATGTGCGGGTTGAGGAGTGTTAGAAGGGCGACTCCTGAGAGGGCCACTCCTAGGAGGGCCAATCATGGGGCAACTCCTAACACACCTTAACCCGCACATTACAAGATTCACATTAATGTGTTAAAGGGATTTCGCCCATATCATATGGGGTCTGATATTTTTTTGGCAGTGAAATTGAATAATTTTTAATCAAGTATTCGAAAAAAAACTAATTAATTACGGAAATAAATTGTAGCAACCAACAATTTACCACATTGTCACAAGGGGGCTTATACGACCAAAAGTTTTTTCTCAGAGAAATTTTGCGATATTTGACACTTTTGGCGGTTGTGGCGCTTTCGACGAGATGGTAACATAAATATTTTTTTTTCAAGAATGAAGATCGCATGGGCTCTCAAAATGACGTCATTAATAATTTTATTTTTATTGGGTTTGACAAAAGGACAATTGTGTTATACCAAAGAGCCAATGAGTGAAGCGCATTGTCATAACACAACACAAAAAACCTCTTATCCCCATTGTTTGAAGTAAAATACCAAAATGTCTATAATTCCGTACTCCACCAAACGCAATCCAATACAATTTCAAAGAAGTAAATTTGATAAAATTTTATCTTCAAATATGACGTCATTCATGACGCACTCAAAGTAATTTCTCATATAAATCTCAAACGCCTACACAATTTCTACGATATTGGCTCTTTAGGCGATACGGGCACTGGTAAGAATTAAGCTAATAAATTGTAAAACTTTCCAATGACATTTATCCAAAAAATCACAAAAACCGTAAATGAACCAAAAACACCCGTTAAAATTATAACTCCACATTTTTTGTTGAGTTTTGAAATTTAATAGGTCTTACAAAAAAAAGAAAATTCTGTTTTCACCTCGAATAATGAAGTTCAATTAAGTGAAAAAAAAACGAAATTTTCTTTGAAAATTTGTAAAATTATCTCAAATATACTGAAATTTCTTACGTCTAACGTCATAAGTTTCAAAAACAGTAAAACGCGTTAATGCAGAATAAAAATAACAGAATAAATGGTAAGTTTTTTACATTTTATTTTTAAGCATAACGGTTTCTCTATTTGCACTTGGAAAAATCCCACTATTTTGATGGAAACAAATGTAATAAATTAACATCATAATAACTCCATATATATATAAGACAAGAGAAATATAGATGAACAAAAGAGAGGGAAAAGAGCAGATCCCAAAAGATTTTTCCGCATTGGATCCTTCTATTCCTTACATCAGTGTTCTGAAACTAAATCGTGAGTTGAATTATCACTTTGGTCGGGATAATTCCAGTCTGATTCCCCTAACTCGGAACGGAATCCAAAATGAGATTTTTACATATGTCGGAATCGGAATTTTATCAAGATTCAAAGTGTTTTTAATTGAGTTTATAAAGGGGGTGGTCAAAAGATTAAAATTTAATTTGGACAAGTTATTTCTACAGTCTTATTTTGCGACAACCACCGCCTCAAGGATTAAATGTAAAAGTAAAAATGAAATTTTAAATTTAATAGGTAATAATTCATTCAATTCTGAACGCAAATTATATTACCTGACACTGCACTTTATCGATTTTTTACCCTAAACCCTTTCAAATTGCCTGTGATAAAACATATATGTGAACTGGGGTTGAAATGAGAACCATAACTTTTTAAGTTAAACATCTTCATGATATTTTTGTTGTTGGTCTGATCTCAGAACTAGGCACCATAACTTTATGTGGTGAATATTGAATGTGTCAGTTTTTGTATATCGTCAGACCAAAAAAAAATAGAAATAAATGGTGTGAACCATAATTATTTTTGATACCGAGGGTCTTGTTAAATGTTACTTTGGATGAGGGCAGCATCTGGATAAAAATACAACTTGAGATGAGCAACAGATTGAGATTGATTACTCATCCCGTTTCCGAACACTGCCCTGTATCAGGCATGTGAAATATTCTGTAAAAGAAGATGCATTTATATCTTCAATAAATTAATATTCATACAAATCGGGCCGAAGTATAAAGAATATAAAAATAAAAACTTCAATCGATATTAAGACATAATATGCGATCATTCTAGTTCGATTTCGTGGAGGTTCAGCTTTTTCGAAGATACCCGGTATCCAAGTCACTGCCAAAATCACAGAAGATAAAATTCATAAAAAGATTTGAGGCATTTTTGCGCTTTTTTGAAGAAGTCAGTTTTAAACCAAAACCTCACAACAAAATAAACGACGAGAAACCGTCCTGTAAAAAATATTATAGGAACGTATTTATTGTGAACGTATCTATTGTACAAATCCAGTTATTCCAGTTTGAATTTTATTTGTTTCAAGTCTTCGGATATTTGGATAACCCGCAAAACAAATTCACACGGAAATCATTTCATAAATTAGTTTCAAATTCTTTGTTTAGATTTTCGAAAATGACAAAAAACTAATTTTGTGGCATGGTCAAACTGAATTATTGACAGATAATCAAAAAAATCTTTCAAATTTTTTTTCAATATTTAGATTATACAAAATCGTTGCCACACTTTATTATTTTTGACTTCGACATGTCAAAAAACGTTTTTTTATTTTTGGCAATATCATGTGATTCCGATTTTGTTTTAAAACTAGTATCAAACGGCTGTCCAGTTAAACATTTCATAATTATGTGCAAATAAACACTTCAATTTTTTATTACGTAGGGTCAAACGTATTGTTTTTTTATTCTCGGAAAACATTCAAAGGACTGTATTTCAGCGAATCTTAAATGTGTGTAGTTTCCATAGCTAAGCGCCACGAAATTTAATAAACATTGTTTTATTCATAAAGCTACTTACCTTACCATTTAAAGGGGGTGGCATTGACTCGGCAGACTGGAGTCAATTTAACTTACGAAAATAATTAGTTGGTTTACTTTTTTGTGCTTATTATCGTTAGCTCGATCATAATAAATGTGTTTGAGCTCATCAAAATTTTTTTTTTATCTATTTAAGAAAAGATTTGAGTTCGTATTTTCATTTTTACTTCATAAAAATTTTGATAAAATTCAAAGCAAATTCAATACAAATTTCACGCATTTTTCGTCCAAAACCTTTTCTTATTTTTTTATTGAATTTTGTGGGTAAAAACAGCCCCGTCAACTTTTTTCATAGATGCTAACATATTTTATAAATTTTCAAACAGCGGTCAGAAAATATGTAGGCATCTATGAAAAATGTTGAAATTTTCCGCAAATCAAGTCCAAATTTTTTTATTAGTTGAGTTTATTTTTTGTTTTTTTAAAGTTAATATTTTTCATTAAAAGTTATACAGAAAGGCGTTCTTGAGAGGTTTTGAAAAATTTTTTATAAGAAAGACTCAGGTAGAGATCAACTTGTGAAATTTTCTGGTATCTATTTGGGTTCCGTATTAAACCGATGGAAGGGCCAAGCGCCATACTACGTTTTATGAACTACTGATGAAATTGAGACACTTGATTGTGACACGGTTCGTGCCATTTGACAGGAATTTATGAAAACTTTGTTTTTGCAAAGAAATTTCAATAAAATTTCGGGTGTAAAAGGCGTAAGTTATGTACAGAATAAACAACTTGAAAATGGTAAGCACTAAAAACTTTAGAAATTCGCCATAGAGTACGAACCAGATTACGTTTCTTAATTATTATTAAATTTTGTGTTTAATTTTCACTTAAGACTGAATTAACAACAAATGAAATAAGCATGAAAATAGGCTTGTTATAAAAAATATAAAAAAAATTAAAGCATGAAAATTTTTAAATCAAACTGTTCAAATTAAAAGGTGTACCTATAACTGACTACATGTGATTTTAATCGACATGACTGGTTTTTTATCTTATTTGAAAGTTAAACAATACCAAAAATTCCGTGACAGTGGTTGAGCGGAAATTGTCACACTAACTGATTCTCTCAATCTCAAATATCAATTGTGTAAGATAACTTGACAATTCCGTACGGGAAGCCGCTGAAAATCTCACAATAAAAATAATTTGCAATCTCACTTTGTATAATAAAGCACAGAACAGAATAATGTCCAATTTAAATTTATGATAATTTGAACTCCATTTTGTGTGAAACGTTATTTAACTCAAATTTATTTCTAAAATCAAATAAACGGTGATGATATTGTTATTATCAATCACGCACGATGATTGGACTCTTCATGTTTGTCCAATAATTATTTTCAAACTTAGAAAATACAAAAAAAATTTGATGATGTGATTGACGAAAAACTTTATAGGATTTCAGGCCATTTTTTTCAAAAATGACCATCAGACCAGGGGTCGGCACAATTGGATCGCATCGGATCGGTTGGATCGATTCGGAAAAATCGATTCGATCCGATCCTATTTTTTTGAGAGGGCTACCGATCCGACCCAATTTTTTCGAGAAAATGGTAATTTTTTACTCCCCTTTACCAGAATACTAAACTGCTTCGGAACTTTTGAGAAAAGCGATTTGGTAGATCTATCCTTAATCCACAAAAGTAATTTGTCAGAATTATTGTTGGCTGACCCTGGTGACCATCATGGCGGCAGTTCTAGAACAACCAATCACTTTCAATCTTAGGGAGACCCACGCCATTAGTGATTTTCAAACGTTTGTTCGAGCTGAATAAAAGTTGTTTGAGTTTCATGTTCTAAGACCAGAAGATTTAGTCTGAATTTTTCGAAAAAAATGACAAAAGTTTTTGTATGATCGTACCGGTATTTTTACCGGTCCAAAAGTCATTTTTCGACTTTTATCTGTTCAATTTCATTTAGCGATGTATTAACATAATTTTCTGATTTTTGTGAGCATACCTAAATTTGTTAGTTAAAAAAAGTTATGCGCTCAGAATATTTTTTTCTTTAATTTGCCTACAATCACTAATAAGTCCTCAAAATGGCTGTTTTTGGTACCCTGAGCGCTAGTTTAATTTCATTTGGAGCACAGTACGCAAATTTTTTCGCGGAAAAAGCTCTTCTTAAATTGCGAGTTCGTGATTTTTATGCGCTCAGTAATTTTGCTATTTTTGTAGTTATGGTTTTATGCGCAGTCAAAGTTTTGCTTCCTGAAAAATACAGATAAAATATTTTCTTGGAGATTATATTTTTTTTTATAGTTTTCAACAAATTCATATTTTTAATGACCAGCCAGTTATTTCACACAGTGAAATGTATGTATCGGTGTCTTTCTCATAAAACACGTAATTCCTGAAAAAAATTTCTTAGAAAAAATAGGAAATTTTTTACATCGAATTTTATTTTTTTATTTTTTTGAATGAAAACCGATAACAAAATTGAGATGAGATAAAATAGCATCTACCATGCCTGAGAGCCGATATAAGGTCCGTCGATTTTATCATCTAGAAAATTTCAGTTTTTTTTTTTCCGAAAATTAAAATATTTTTTCTTTTTTTAAGATTGAAATCAAAGTGAACTCATGCAACAAAAATCAGCGTCAACGGATTTCAACTTTGAAAGTTACGACAATAGAAGGAATTTATACTTAGAAAAATAGGAAATTTTGAAATTTTTACATCGAAAATTTTTTTCAATTTTCAGGATTGAAACGCGATAACAAAAATGAGAATGCGATAAAAATTAGTCTTCTACCATGTCTGAGAGCCGAAATAAAACCCGCGTGGGGTACGTCGATTTTATCAATCTAAGAAAATTCAGATTTTTTTTTTGTTCGAAAATTAAAATTTTTTTATTTTTTTTTTAAGATTGAAATCAAGTGAACTCATGCAACAAAAACAGCGTCAACGGATTTCAACTTTGAAAGTTACAGACATAGAAGGAAATTTATACTGGAAAAATAGGAAATTTGAAATTTTTTTACATCGAAAATTTTTTTTTTAATTTTTAGGTTGAAACCGATAACAAAAATGAGAATGCGATAAATTAGCTTCCTACCATGTCTGAGAGCCAAAATAAAAACCGCGTGGGGTACTCCCTTAAGGCCTTTATAGCTCGCATACCATTCTACTCAAACTTGGCATGAACCACAGAAACAATAATGCTCGCTATTTGTCGAAAACATATTTTTGAGTTTCGGACTACTATTTTTTTAAACTGCACAAAACAGCCCTATTTCAAGGTTTCCGCTCTTCAAAAGCCTAAGGATCCGAGGTTAAATTTCAGAATGCAGTATAAATTTGATAAAGACGGAGAAATATGTTTTGGGTTTTTGTCGGAAACAGAATTTCGAAAGTTTTTGCTCAATTCTAGAAAATCGCATTATAGTAAACCAGAAGTGAAAACTCGTAAATAAAAATCGTCGGATTGAGTCGAAAATACCATCAAATGAAAGCTTGGGTGATGCTGAGAAGAAAATCTGCTTACAGCTCTTCGATATTTTGAGGTTTTCTGGTCGAAAATAAAGTTTCAATGTTTTCCAAAAAAACTCAGAAAAATTTTCAAAAAAATGAAAACTTCGAACTTTTTCCGTTTTTTTCAACAAGTTTATGTTTTCTGAGTGTTCCCTAGCAATGTCATGCTATTTTTACACCACAAAGTACCCTAAAAAGAGTGCGACCGCTACCCCTTAAGGAAACGACTCATCCGACTGATTTTCAAATAGCTTGAGGGGGTCGGTGCTATTTGACAGATTTGCACTTTTCAGCTTTCTTTCTTATGATGATAAACTTTTTGCCACTTTGGAATTTTTCAATAAAATGTTTTGAAAATGTAAGGTGCCACCTTCGAGCTAACTTCGTATAATTAGATTTTTTCCAGATCTATAATTTTAAGTATATAAATCGCCTTATATAAACACACTCAAAAAACGGGAGATTTTGGTTAAAGGCGTCAAAATTAAGGTGAAATATTTGTTTTTATTTTTATTTATTAATAACCAAAATAAAAGATCCCGACCACCGAATTAAATTTATTTTATTTGGTTTCATACTATTTCTACGTAAGAATCAAAAATTTATAATTTCCGAAAAATTTGGAAAAAACAATTTTTGGCACATCGTAAGAAATATTTTTTCATCAGATGAGTGAAATTAATTGCATTTGTGGTCGAGACGAGATAACTATTGGGCAAGTTTGAGGGAAATAAAATTCAATTATTTGTGATTAACGAGGGCTTCAACCTATTTCTCCCAAACCGTAGTTTCGTTGCAAAAATTATGATTCAAAGTATGCGAAAAAACAAAACGAGTTGATATTTGAAAAAAATAAAAGATGGTTTTCAAAATATTTTTAGCCGGTGAATTCAGAAAAATACGTTTGAAAATTTTTTAACAAGAAATGAGGAAAATGTTCAAAATATTTTTGACCAAAAAGCACTAAACCATGTCATATGGTTTTTTAAAGAGCAGTTGAAAATATTTGGTCACCTACGCGAAAAATTAAAGTGGCCATTTTGAGAGTTTTTTTGGTGATTTGTAATAAATAATGAAAAAAATTTGAACAAAAAATAAAGCCTATTTTCCATAATGTTCGGAACGTTTTTAGAAAATTTCTTAAAATTTGAAGAATTCGAAAAGTTGAATTCGAACTCAAAATTTTCTTGAAACGCAATAATACGAAAATTTAGTAGTTACAAAAGTTGCCTTGATTATGGAACATTACTTTGATGGTAATATATGGATCAACGGCCCTCAGAGTATAAATCCTAACTATTTGAATGATACAAACAACGCAAGATATTAGCACCCAATCAAANATTGGTCAAATTAGGAAAGAATCAACCAATCAAATGCTCAGATTTCGCATTTTTCAAATAGTTAGGATTTATACTCTGAGGGCCGTTGATCTATATAAAGAGGGGGGGGTAATATATAAAGAGGGGAATATATTGAGGGGAATATATAAACCCAGTTTAAAGTTTTTTATCAAGAGCCGATATGCGTATCTGTCAAATAACACCAACAAGACAAATATGAAGAGCGAAATTAAACAAAAAATTGTATGTAACTCAAACATGATGAATTGACTACTAATAAAGAACGAAAATTGATACTGTCTGTTTTCCGTCATTCCAGTTCCACCACTAGACTCTAGTCTAGAGAGTTAGAAAAAAATAGACAGTAAATTATAAAAATATTTTATTTTTTGTCCTGAGAAGGGGATATCTAGCGTGTCCACCATGGAAACCGACCTATGGAATTAATGGGTGGATTTGTCTGAAAGTTCTCGAGGGCACACAACATACCAAATTGAGAAAAATACAATGTATGAAAAAAAGAATGTGGTCCTCAGCATTAAAATCCTATATAACATTTCTCGAAAAACAAATGTCATTAAATAAACTCATTTTCTTCAGTTTCTGGCTATAGATGTGATAAATTTTGAAGTTTGATAGATGTCCTCAGACGTGACAAAGAATAATAACAAATGACAGTTTAGGTACCTTAATTAACGCCTCATCATATTACTTCCAACCTGACTCACACTTTTAATTTCAAAATCAATTTTATATTATTTTCACACAAAAAAAACAGATATCGATAAAATGACTGATAGAAGACTTTCGGGTACTGGGTTCCCTATTTTTGAAGTATTTAGATTGTGATTTGGAAATAATTAATTTAGATTAAAGTATGTTCATTTTATTTAAAAATGCAAAAAATGATTGATTTTCGAAAATGAACAATTTAGAGCTTATAAGACGGAAGGAAACGCTCAGAGAATACCATAGTGAAAGGTCTCAATAAAATAGTAACCTCTAAAAATACAGAATGCGTTTTTACGCGTTGAATTTTATACAGCTAGTCAAAAATGTTAAGACATATCC
Organism: Oikopleura vanhoeffeni; assembly: GCA_004367855.1. Classification (NCBI taxonomy): domain Eukaryota; kingdom Metazoa; phylum Chordata; class Appendicularia; order Copelata; family Oikopleuridae; genus Oikopleura; species Oikopleura vanhoeffeni. The sequence goes on from SCLH01001222.1 coordinate 203,617, forward strand.
TGTTTCAACACGTTTTAATCAAAAACGAGTTCGTATTGTTTCCTTTTCAAAAAATTTACCTTGTACAAATTTTAAAGATTCGCTTAGGAAATTTCCCTCATAAAATTTATTTTATTGACTTTTAATATTATTTCCGTATTTCATAAGTTAAAGTTTCCAAGAGAAACTTACACAATTTCTAGAAAATGTTTCGCTGGTTTATTTTTTTTATCTGAAAATCGGACACAAGTTAACAAAACTTCGGCTGAAATTTCAAGATAATATTCCGTGTAAAGGATTTTTGGTTTATAAGGGATATCAGATATATGTCATACATACTTTTTGTATCGCTTATTTGGAAATGATTGCTTACTTATACTACTGACAAACTCCACGAAATTTTTCTAAAACTAACCAAAACAATCATGTCAATAAATCTTCTAAAAACATTTTGTTAGTGACAAAACATAGAATAATAATTAAAATAAAAATATTATTAAATTTGCATAATTTGATCTTCCAATATTTCCAATAGTTAAATTAAAATTTCAAATAACTTTTTGTTAAAAATACTACAAGGAAATAAATCTTCAACTCATTTTATTTCGAATTGCTTGTTATTGTTAGCCCGTACTTTTTAGTGAAATCCCTGAAAATGTACCAAATATAATTTGTAGTAGAGTGTCACTTCCTGATCTGAAAAATTTGGAAATCTAAAAATTTTGAGAAAATGTCGTAAAATTTTTATGTTTTTCGGACTAACTGTGAAAGTTTTGAATAATGGCATCCTCTGATGAAATTTCATGCTTTTTTTGTGTGGAAATATCAAAGCTTACCATTAATAACGATTTTGATAAACAATTTAACTTCCTGTTTTACAACCTGTACTATAATTTTGTATTGTGAAAACAACCGGTTTTTTAAAAATGATAAAAAAACTTTGCAAACTAACAATATCCGTACATGTTCGTGAGCCACATATTTCCAGCTCTGACATATTGAAACCTTTTGTCTGACTAAAATATGGTCTTAATGATTCAAAATACACAGATGCTGGAAAATGGGACCCGTTCAGATATTGGGGAGCTCATGAAATAGGAAATTCTGCGTTTTCGCAACCAGAAGGATATGAAAATACACAAAATTGGATCAATCAACCAAATGCGTTTGCAAGTGAAGTACCAGCTCAAACCGGTAAGTCTCGCCGTTTAATAGGTTGGGGGTCTTTTCTCCCGTTTATTGATCATTGAGGAGAAAAATAATATTTGGTAACTTTTGGTAAATTTTGGTTCTCCCGTTTTTAAAGATTTCTAGATCGATCGTTTTCGGTTTTGATTTTTGTTTTGGATTTTATAATTTTCAATAATGGAAAATAGTGAAATATCGACTTTTACACAATTCGATTATGAATTTGCATAAATCTAAAAGATTTGAGTTTTCAGAGCAAAATTTTTGCTGAGTTTATTTTTGACGAACTCGAACTGCGGAAAGTTTGAGTCTAGTTTGAGTCTTAAGTTTAACCCGTGTGAGCACAGAAAAAAAAGTTCCGCCAAGGCACCGACACCTATAATAGGATTTCAAGCGCAATTACAGAAAGCCCAAGTATTAGAGTTTTCATTTTTTGCATAAGGAATTCAACGAATATGTTGCAACCGACATTTGATATTCTTACGCAATTGATTTTTAGTTCTAGAAAATTCTACTGATGAAGAAGCCAAGTGTACAGCATATCAGTGAAACAAAGCCACAAGTGGTGTCACAAATGTATTGGTATGGAATGTGAGCACAAGGATCTGACCTATGCTGTTTTTCGATTGTGATTTATATTATAATCAATCAAATATATTTTTAAATAGGTTTTAAAAATTTTGAATGAAAAATATCACAATTTTCATAAAAAATGGTATTTTCCGCCAAAAAGCAGAAAGCACACTTCTGATATTATTTCTGGTCGATATACTAATTCAAGGACTCTGGGACAATATTTAATTGCGCGAATTAATTTTTTAATTAATAAAATATTTCGTGAAAGTACTAAAAAGAAATTTTGAAAAATACACTTTTGAAATAAAAAATCTGTTCCTGTATACCAATAACTTTTGTGGAGGTCAACCATGGACAAAACACTCCAAAAACGCTATATGCAAATGTTTAATTGCGGCCAAATATGTCGCATGTAATTTTTAAGAGGTAAAAAAGATTGGAAAAAATCTCAAAAAAATCAACCCCCGTAAAATTGAACAAAATTTCCAAAAAAAAAATAAGTCACTGTTTGGAATGCCCTTTGCAAAATTCTTATAATGTTAACCGAAGGAGACATTCTACGATGGTTTTTTTGCAATTTAGATGATTTTAAACAATATGCATCACCTATATATAGGTGTTGTGCTCACACGGGTTAAGCAAAGTAAAGCCGATTTTGGCTGTATACGGTATATATCGGTGCCCGTCAAGATCTTGCACCTGTAACAATATACCCGTCTGGGTAACAAAGAGGAGAAATCGAAAAAACTCACGCTGTATACTCTCAAACGTGTTAATCGCAGCAATATAAACATAAAATGCCTGAAATTTGTATTTATCAAGAAAATTATACTCTGCAAAATATATAGTATATTATATACTAGTACTAGGTAGTAGAAAAATCAAACATTTCTGATTGGCCATTTTTCGAGTCTCCAAAACTTTAAAATGTCCTTGCAAACGTAAAAATCTGTCTGAAAGAAATTTATAAATTATTGTACTTCATCGTGTCTTCGAATAAAAAAAATTGCGTCAGGAATTTGCGGATGCGGACAACTCTCCTCGGTTTTTACATTTGGCTGGAAATTAATATGAGAGCGTAACGCCCTGGGCGTTTTTGTGCGGGAGCAAAAAAGTGTTTATTGCGGCGGTTTGAATAAAGAGTAGGCAGAAAATAATAGGAGATAATAACTCAGAATTTGAATCTGAAACTAATTAAGCAAAATAGTATTTTTGCAGAGGTTCAAATAAATAAAAATACGAAGATAAAGATGAGGATAATTTATCCGAATCAGAAACCGGCGGAAGATTAGTTTGATCGGGATTTTCGAAGAATGAAAATTGAACTTGTATTTTGTTCAAAGTAGAATGTCAACATTTGCTCAAAAGTTATCTTAGGATCAAATACGATCATATTAAATTATTATTATTCATCTGATAAAAAAACCGGAGAACTTCGTTGGAGATCATCATCTTTAAGAATTTTAAACTTTTCTCGTACAGAGACTTTTTTCGTACGAGACCATCATACACAGAATGATCGCCTTTGATTCTCGAAATTTATGTTCTATTTATTTAATTTCAAATAACTTTAACTTTTATTTTCAAAATTAATTGTATTTTATTCATTTGCGAAATTAATTGTTAGTACATTCGCAAAATGTTATTTTAATTTTTTTTCAAATTAATTTTACTTTTATTTTCGGAATTAATCGTATTTTACCTAACTTGTGAATAAATTTTTCCTGGATTTCTACTCAAAAAGCTAGTGAGTTTGTCCAGAAATTATCTCCACTTTGAACAAAATACAAGTTCAATTTTCATTCTTCGAAAATCCCGATCAAACTAATCTTCCGTCGGTTTCTGATTCGGATTACTTATTTCCATCTTTATCTTCGTATTTTTATTAANAACCTCTGCAAAAATACTATTTTGCTTAATTAGTTTCAGATTCAAATTCTGAGTAATTATCTCTTATTTTTTTCTACCTACTCTTTATTCAAACCGCCGCAATAAACACTTTTTTGCTACCGCACAAAAACGCCCTCAAAATTATTTTAGAGCCAAAAATGAAAACCGAGAAGAATTTGTCCACGAATAAAAAGAAAAGAAAAAGGAAGTTTCTTTTCTCTCTTTAAAATGACGGCAAAAAACGTATATTAATAGACGGAAGAAAAATATTATATTCTTCTCTCGTCAAAAGACGGGAGAAAAGATCCAAGACCATTTAATAATAACATTTTTTTGGTATATTTATTCAACTAGTTTCGAAATAAAATATCTCATTTTCAAGAATTTTACAGTATTAAATTAAGTTTTTCAAGTTCATAAAAACAGAAAAAAGTAAAATCCAGAACTCGCAGTTTCATGTATTTTGGGATAGAGTGTAACGTAGTTTCTAACATACGTATACAAGTGGGGAATACAATTTGACTATGAGCGGTAAAAGGCTAATATGTGTCTTGTCATAACAAGGAAGCGGTTCAGGTATATTCTGACATCTATTTAGGTCGTTGTAAAACCTTAATGTGATTAAGCCGTCAACAATCTTTTTTAACGGAAATCTATGTGCGGAATCCCTTTTCAATGATGAAACAGAGATCTAAAAAACTGAGTTTTGCTTTAGAGGATCTGGATGTTTATTAATAATTTGGGGGCAAAATCATAGCTTATCTAATGTACGTAGGGCAAGTTGACATATGTTGAAAACATGTGTGTTTCTACATTCCATTTGCTGCGCCACACGAGTTGGAGGAGCCTTTGTTTCTCCGATATAAATTCGTTACAGGGCAAAAGATATTTATAAACTGCATTAGCACAGTGTCATTTTTTGTGTGTTAAGTCAATTGTAAATGTTGACATCGGGTGTAAGGCGAACAAATGTATTGTTCAATAGTGGAGAAGAGATTCAAATACAATTGAGATATCAGTGGGTTCACGTGTACGTTTGATCATCTTGGGTAAAAACCGCTTAATTCTAGCTTCACAGGCTTTGGGATGAAATACGGTAAAAACGGTTTAATTCGTTTAACTTTTTAAGAAAATTTCATAAGTAGAACAGCATCTCTCGCGATAGAAGTGCTGGTGAAAATATCCCCTTTAAATATTTCAAAACTCATCAGATTTTTGAAAATTTGGAAATCACGGTGAAGTGGCCTCTTTTCTCGATATCGTATGAATTCTACGGACCATTTGTTATAAAATTTTTTGTGTCCAAAAATATAATTTCATTTTCGAGTTCATGTCATTATAAGTGAATTTTAATTTTAAGTCAAAAGAATTTATTCTCAAAAACTTCAGACCGCATTTTCCTTAATAATATAATACAATCATCCGCGGATTATAATAGCCTTTAAAGCCGACCAGATTCGACGTAACTTTTAACGACATTTTGTTCCATCAAATTGACGAAAATGGTAGAAATACTTGAAGATATTTAACTTCCCATAGCGAGTCCAGATTTCTGTTTGAAAACGCCCGTTGGGCTCCTAAATATTGAGTATTTGGAAAGGGTCTCCAATAAAAATTGTTTTAAATTCGCACGCGTGGGCGGGGATAGGAAAATACCGTTAAAGTTTTTATATTTGAAAAATTTTCTTGGTTCTAAGTAGATTTGATCAAAAATGTAAGAAATCGTGCGAGGAACGTTAACATTCGGGTACATATTGATCACGTCTACGGTAATAATTTTATGTTCTGCTTCCATAAATTTATTTTTGTCCGTAAGAAATTTTTGTTTAAAATAACCTAAGCTGTCAATAGAAAAATTGCATTCGGAGACGATCGGAGCTAAAAGTTTTTTTATGAATGTCTCACTATTATAAACTATACAATTATAGCTGGTAACGATTCCCCTAATGGGCATATTATTTTTGTGCACTATATATTGCCAGTAAAAATTCGAAATACTGCTTGTTGGGTGCATATCTTCAAGTATATTTTTTGGGAGGGATTTACCAAAAGTTTTTTGTATAAATTGTGTCTGTGAATTTCGAGATCTTTTTTTAAATGAACACCGGTGTAATATTTCAACCTAACAAATTATGGCCAAAAAAATCATTATTTTTTTCAAAATATTCAGATTTTTTCACATAAATTAGATCAGGCGATTTGTCAACTTGTAACAAAATATTTTCAGGATATTTTTTCGAAAATTGTTTGAGTTCAGTGATTCTAGAATCATGGGTTCGACAAGAATTGATATCTTCACCTGCTAGTATAGAAAGCCCCTTAATCCGTGCGATGAGATGCTCAGAAACGGCATTATTTCTAGCCGATGTAGCAAATTTATTGAACAATCTGTCGATCTCCAGAATATTGTTACTGTTATTAAAAGCGCTCCAATTCCTAAATTTTTTCCATTTTTTATAGTTCAAAAACGTAAGGCGGATACTACATCTGTCCGTTTAATAACATTTGCGACATTATATTCACTTTCTTGAGTCTCAAAAGGTTATTCAAACTTTCTATGTCGTCTTTCATCAGACCAAAATTGAAATTTTGAAGCCAAATTTTTTATAAGTTTAATTAGTTCTAAATGAGTATGAGGGTTGTCACGGGAACGTAAAATTTGATCAGATAAAATATCAAATTGATTTTGGAGAATGGCGAGATTTTGGCTTTAGGAAATGTAATTATTTCTGTGTAATTTAGGAAATGTTATTATTTTAATAATAATGTCAATATGCAGCATCTTTAGCACAACCATCGTCACAATTTCCTAAAAAATGCCGAGTAAGATGAAATGAAGTTTCTTGAAGGCAATTTAGAAACCTGAATATAAAAATTTGATCTTCAGATGCTAGAAATATATCGATTTTCCCATTTTCAGTATTTAATTATTCTATAGCGTACAAAAAACTGAAGTTTACGATGGAAAATTAAAAATATTCCTTTTTAAATTTTATGAGCTGAAAATTTTTTTTGCATGTATGCATCACAGGAGAAGGCCCAATATCGCCGGATTTTTTCTACGAACTGATTTGGTGATATTGGGCACTTTCGGTGATATTGGCACTTTCGACGATATGTGACCAATATTATGGGTACAGAAATAATTTTTTCCTCAAAAAAATGAAACCGCGTTGGTGTTCGAAATGACGTCACAATTTGAAGAGTTTTGTTAATTCCTTGGAGTTTCACAATAGGTTCAAAGAAAGTAAAATACCTAAATTTGAAGAATTCCAAAATTCACCAGACACAATCAAATAAAAATTCAAAAAGGTCAATTTGGGAAATTCAATCCTGAAATATGACGTCATGCATGAAGCATTAAAATTATTTTTGATAAAAACATCCGACACCTACGCAATTTAAGTGGTATGAGCACCAGCAAGAATTGAGCTTAAGGGTATCCCTGCTCCTAATTTGACATTTTCTCGATTAAATATTAGCCGAACAGGGCCTTGAGAATATATTTCAGATTACCCAGTTTGTAGAACTAGCCTTCAACTCCTTGTAAAATTTTAAAGATCGCTTAGAAATTTCCCTCATAAATTTTTTATATGACTTTTAATATTATTTCCGTATTTCATTAAGTTAAAGTTTCAAGGAGAAACTTACACAATTCTAGAAAATGTTTCGCTGGTTTTATTTTTTTATGCTGCAAATCGGACACAAGTTAACAAAACTTCGGCTGAAAATTTCACCAGAATTAAATATCGTTCGTTAAAGGATTTTTGGGTTTATAAGGGAATATCAGATATTGTTCAACATACTTTTTGTATCGCTCTATTTGGATTGATTGCTTACTTATACTTAACTGACCCAACTCCACGAAATTTCAAAACTTTAACCAAACAATCATGTCAATAAATCTTTTCGATAAAAACATTTTTTAGTGACAAAACATAGAATAATAATTTAAATTAAAATATTTATTAAATTTTGCATAATTTGATCTTCAATATTTCCAAATGTTAAATTATTAAAATTTCACAATTAACTTTTTGTTAAAATACTACAAGGAAATAAATCTTCACACTTTTTATTTCGATTCTTGTTTATTGTTAGCCCGTCTTTTTTAGTGAAATCCCGAAAATGTACCAAATACTAATTTTAGGTAGAGTGTCACTTCATGATCTGAAAAATTTGAAAATCTAAAAATTTTGAGAAAATGTCGTAAAATTTTTATGTTTTTCGGACTAACTGTGAGAAAGTTTTGAATAATGGCATTTCTCTGTGAAATTCATGCTTTTTTTGTGTGAAAATATCAAAGCTTACCATTAATAACGATTTGATAAACCAATTTAACTTCCGTTTGACAAACCTTGTTACTATAACTTTTGTATTGGAAAACAACCGGTTTTTTAAAAATGATAAAAAATACTTTGCAAAACTAACAATATCCGTACAGTTCTGAGCCACATATTTCCAGCTCTGACATATTGAACCTTTGTCTGACAAAATAGGTCTTAATGATTAAAATAACACAGATGCTGGAAAATGGGACCCCGTTCAGAGATTGGGGAGCTCATGAAATAGGAAATTCTGCGTTTTCGCAACCAGAAGGATTATGAAAATACACAAAATTGGATCAATCAACCAAACTGCCTGTTTGCAAAGTGAAGACCAGCTCAAACCGGTAAGTCCTCGCCGTTTATAGGTTGGGGGTCTTTTCTCCCGTTATTGATGCATTGAGGAGAAAATAATAATATTTGGTAACTTTTGGTAAATTTTGTTCTCCGTTTTTTAAAGATTTCTAGATCGATCGCTTCGGTTTTGATTTTTTGTTTTGGAATTTTATAATTATCAATAATGGAAAATAAGTGAAATATCGCTTTACACATTCGATTATGACTTGCATAAATCTAAAAAAGATTTGAGTTTTCAGAGCAAAATTTTTGCTGAGTTTTATTTTTACGAACTCGAACTGCGGAAAAGTTTGAGCAGTTTGGTCTTAAGTTTAACCCGTGGTGAGCACAGAAAAAAAAGTTCCGCCAATAGGGCACCGACACCTATATATAGGTGAGCTGTTTCAAGCGCAATATACAGAAAGCCCAAGGTAGTTAGAGTTTCATTTTTTTGGCATAAGGAAGTTTCAAAACGATATGTTTTTGCATTCCGACATTTGCATATTCTAGATTTTGATTTTTTAGTTCTTAGAAAATTTACTGATAAGAGCAAGGTACGCATATCGGTGATACAAGCTCACAGTGGTGTCACAAATTATTTGGTATGGAATGGGATGCCACAAGGAATCTGACTATGCCATCGTTTTTTCTGATTTGATTTGTATATAATCAATCACAAATTATTTTAAATAGGTTTAAAAATTTTGATGAAAAAAATCACAATTTTTCATAAAATGGTTTTATTTCGCTAACCAAAGCAGATAAGTACACTTCTGATATTATTTCTGGGTCTGATAATAATACTATCAAGTTGACTCTGTGGACAATCATTTAATTGCTCGAATTATTTTTTAATAATTAAAATATTTCGTGAAATACTTAAAATTGAAAATTTTGAAATATCACTTTTTGAATAAAAATCTGTTCCTGCTTATACCAAGTAATCTTTGTTTGAGTGGCAAACCATGGACAAAACACTTTCCTAAAAACTGGCTATTAATCAAATTTTATTGACGCAATAGTCGCATTTAATTTTTTTAGAGTAAAAGATTGGAAAGAAAATCTCAAAAAAATCAACCCTCCGTAAATTTGAACAAAATTTCCAAAAAAAAAATAAGTCACTTTTTTGAAATCCTTGCAAATTCCTTATAATGTATATCGAAGGAGACATTCTACGATGTTTTTTTTGCATAGTTTAGATGATTTTAATATCAGTCACCTATATATAGGTGTTGTGCCACACGGGTAAGCAAAGTAAGGCCAATTTTGGCTGTATTACGGTAATATCGTGCCCGTCCAAGAATCTTGCACCTGTAACAATATACCGTCCTGGGTAAACAAAGAGGAAAAATCGAAAAAAACTCACGCTGTAGTACTCTCAAACGTCGTTAATCGCTAGCAATATAAACATAAAATGCCGGAAATTGTAATTTATCACAGAAAATTATATCTGCAAAATATATAGTATATTATATACTAGTACTAGGTAGTAGAAAAAATCAACATTTCTGATTGGCCATTTTTCGAGTCTCCAAAACTTTAAAATGTCCTTGCAAACGTAAAAATATGGTCTGAAAGAAATTTATCAATTATTGTACTTCATCGTGTCTTCGAATAAAAAAATTGCGTCAGGAATTTGCGGATGCGGACAACTCTCCTCGGTTTTTACATTTGGCTGAAAATTAATATGAGAGCGTAACGCCCTGGGCGTTTTGTGCGGGAGCAAAAAAGTGTTATTGCGGCGGTTTGAATAAAGAGTAGGCAGAAATAATAGGAGATTAACTCAGATTTATCTGAAACTAATAGCAAAATAGTATTTTTGCAGAGGTTCAATAAATAAAAATACGAAGATAAAGAGGGATAATTTATCCGAATCAGAAACCGGCGGAAGATTAGTTTGATCGGGATTTTCGAAGAATGGAAATTGTAACTTGTATTTTGTTCAAAGTAGAATGTCAACATTTGCTCAAAGTTATCTTAGGATCAAATACGGTCATATTAATTATTATTGTTCGTCTTGATAAAAAAACCGGAGAACTTCGTTGGAGATATCATCTTTAAGAATTTTAAACTTTTTCTCGTACAGAGACTTTTTTCGTACGAGACCATCATCACAGAATGATCGCCTTTGATTCTCGAATTTTTGTTCTATTTATTTAATTTCAAATAACTTTTAACTTTTATTTCAAATTAATTGTATTTTATTAATTTGCGAATTAATGTTAGTACATTCGCAAAAATGTTATTTTAATTTTTTCAAAATTAATTTACTTTTATTTTCGGAATTAATCGTATTTTACCTAACTTGTAAATAAATTTTTCCTGGATTTTCTACTCAAAAAGCTAGTGAGTTTGTCCAGAAATTATCTCCACTTTGAACAAAATACAAGTTCAATTTTTCATTTCTTCGAAAATCCCGATCAAACTAATCTTCCGTCGGTTTCTGATTCGGATTACTTATTTTCCATCTTTATCTTTCGATATTTTATTAATTAAAACCTCTGCAAAAATACTATTTGCTTAATTAGTTTCAGATTCAAATTCTGAGTAATTATCTCTTATTTTTTCTACCTACTCTTTATTCCAACCGCCGCAATAAACACTTTTTTGCTACCGCACAAAACGCCCTCAAATTATTTAGAGCCCAAAATGAAAACGAGAAGAATTTGGTCCACGAATAAAAAGAAAAGAAAAAGGAAGTTTATTTTCTCTCTTTAAAATGCGGCAAAAAAACGTATATTAATAGACGGAAGAAAAATATATATTTCTCTCTTCGTCAAAAGACGGGAGAAAATATCCAAGACCATTTAATAATAACATTTTTTTGGTATATTTTATTCAACTAGTTTGAAATATATCTCAATTTTCAAGAATTTACAGTATTAAATTAAGTTTTTTCAAGTTCATAAAAACAGAAAAAAGTAAATCCAGAACTCGCAGTTTCATGTATTTTGGGATAGAGTGTTAACGATAGTTTAACTACTTATACAGTGGGAATAACATTGACTATGGCGGTAAGGCTAATATTGTTCGTCAGAACAAGGTAAAGGCTTTCAGGTATATCTGATCATTTATTTTAGGTCGTTGTAACCTTATGTGATAGCTTCACATTTTTTACGGGAATATTCATTGCGGAATCCCTTTTCAATGATTGAAAAACGGGATCTAAAAAACTTGAGTTTTGCTTTTAGAGGACTTGTGAAGTTGTGTTTATAATTTGGGGCAAATTCCCTAGCTTGTCTAAATGTACGTAGGGCAAGTTGACATATGTTGGTAAACATGTGTGTTTTCTACATCCATTTGGTGCTCGCGAGCACGAGTTTGGAGGAGCCTTTTGTTTCTCCGATATAAAATTCGTTACATGCGGCAAAGATATTTATTAAACTGCATTACACATGTCATTTTGTGTTTTTTGGTGTGTTAATCGAAAGTTTGGTAAAATGTTTGACATTCGGTGTTGTAAGGGCGACAAATGTATTGTTCAATTGGGAGAAGAGTATTCAAATACTATTGAGTATTCAGTGGGTTCACGTGTACGTTCTGATCATCTTTGTTAAAAACCGCTTAATTCTAGCTTCAAATCAGGCTTTGGGTATGAATTACGGTAAAAAACAGTTTTTAATTCGTTAAACTCTTTTAAGGAAATTTGATAAGTAGAACAAGCATCTCTCTCGCGATGAAGTGCTGTGATGAAAATATTCCCCTTTAAATATTTTCAACTCATTAAGACTTTTGAAAATTTGAAATCACGGTGAAGTGCCTCTTTTTCGCATTCGTATGGAATGTCTACGGTACCATTTGTTATAAAATTTTTTGTGTCCAAAATATATTTCATTTTCGGAGTTCATGTCATATAAGTGATTTTAATTTTAAGTCAAAGAATTTATTTTATTCAAAAACTTCAGACCGCATTTTCTTATAATTATAATACAATCATCGCGGATCTTTAATAGCTTATAAGACGACCAGATTCGACGTAACTTTGAACGACATTTTTTTCCATCAAATTGACGAAAAATGGTGGAAATACTTGGAAGATATGAACTTCCCCATAGCGAGTCCAGATTTTTGTTTGAAAACGCCCGTTGGGCTCCTAAATATGGTATTTGGAAAGGGTCTCCAATAAAAATTGTTTTAAATTTGCACGCGTGGGCGGGGGTAGTAAGATACATTAAATTTTTATATTTGGAAAATTTTGGGTTTTAAGTAGATTGATCTAAAATGTAATAAATCGTGCGAGGAACGTTAACATTTGGGTACATATTGATCACGTCTGCGGTAATAATTTTATGTTCTGCTTCGTTAAATTTATTTTGTCCAAAATGATTTTGTTTAAAATCACCTAGCTGTTATAGAAAAAATTACATTCCGAACGATGGGGCTAAAAGTTATTTTATGAATGTCTCACTATTATAACTATACTATATAGCTGGTAACGATTCCCCTCATGGGCATATTTCCTTTGTGCACTTAATATTGTCCGTTAAAATCTGAAATACTGCTCGGTGGTGGTGCATATCTTCAAGATATTTTTGAGGAGAGATTACCGAAACTTTCGTCTGTAACTTCCAAGATCTTTGTTTAAATGAACACCCGTGTAATCTTTTACCATTTTAAAATTATAGTATAAAATTAATTATATTTTCAAGATATTTTTTTCAAAAAATTGTTTTGAGTTCAGCGACTCTAGAATCTGGGTTCGACAAGAATTGATATCTTCGCCAGCTGTATAGATAGTCCCTTATCCGTGCGATGAGATGCTCAGAAACGGCATTATTTCTAGCCGATGTAGCAAATTTATTGAACAATCTGTCGATCTCCAGAATATTGTTACTGTTATTAAAAGCGCTTCAATTCCTAAATTTTTTCCATTTTTTAATAGTTCAAAAACCGTAAGGCGGATTACTACATCTGTCCCGATTAATAACATTTGCGACATTTATATTCACTTTCTTGAGTCCTCAAAAGGTTATCAAACTTTCTATGTCGTCTTTCATCAGACCAAAATTGAAATATTTTGAAGCCAAAATTTTTTATTAGTTTAATTAGTTCTAAATGAGTATGAGGGTTGTCCACGGGAACGTTAAAATTTGATCAGATAAAATATCAAATTGATTTTGGAGAATTGGCGAGAGATTTTGGCTTTAGGAAATGTAAATTATTTTTGTGTAATTTAGGAAATGAATTATTATTAATAATTAAGTCAATATGCAGCATTCTTTAGCACAACCACCGGTCAACAATTACCTAAAAAATGCCGAGTAAGATGAAATGAAGTTCTTTGAAGGCAATTTTAGAAACCTGAAATAAAAATTTGATCGTCAGATGCTAGAATATATCGATTTTCCCATTTTCAGTATTAATATTCTATAGCGAACAAAAAACTAAAGTTTACGATGGAAAATTAAAAATATTCCTTTTTAATTTTATGACTGAAATTTTTTTTGCATGTATTGCAATCACAGGAGAAGGCCCAATATCGCCGGATTTTTTCTACGAAACTGATTGGTGATATTGGACTTTCGGTGATATTGGCACTTTCGACGATATTGACCAATATTATGGGTACAGAAATAATTTTTTCCTCAAAAAATGAAACCGCCAGTTGGTGTTCGAAATGACGTCAATTTGAAGAGTTTTTGTTAAATTCCTTGGGAGTTTCACAATAGTTCAAAGAAAGAGTAAAAATACCTAAATTTGAAGAGATTCCAAAATTCACCAGACACAAGTCAAATAAAAATTCACAAAGGTCAATTTGGAAATTCAATCTGAATTATGCGTCATGCATGAAGCATTAAAATTATTTTTATAAAAACATCCGACACCTACGCAATTTAAGTTGGTATGAGCACCAGCAAGAATTGAGCTTAAGGTTATCCCTGACTCCTAATTTGGACATTTCTCGATTAAATATTAGCCGACAGGGCCTTGAGGATATAATTCAATTACCCAGTGTAAATAGCCTTCAACTTGCGAAAAAAAAATTTGCCAAAACTTTTATTGTATGACCACACCTCCTTCACAACAATAAGCGGCACAAGAGGCCACCTAAGCCAAAACGGAAAATCTATTCCTCCAAGGTTTTCATTTTCAAAAATAAACTCAAATTTAAACTAACCTGTATAATTAGTAATACAAACTTTTGTTGGTAAAACTTTTTGTCGATAGTGGCTATATTTATTCTCGAATACGTAAAAACCGTCCAAAATACGGTTTTGGACTTTTTTAATCGGAAAATCTATCTCCTCCTAGGTTAAATTTCAAAATTTAAACTCAATTTTTTTGCAAAAGCTACTCCAAAAAACAGAAACTTTCCTTGCGGGCTTTTTGTCAAATTTCGTACCCAAAACAAAAAATTATGAATTTTTCAAGGTCACGTGAAAAAATTTCCGAAAAAAATTGTGCTTCGATTTTTTCGAAAGTGAGGCTAAAGAAAGCTAGGGGAACACTTAGAAGAGAAAGTTGGCTTTACGTCAACCCAATATTTCCGAAGTTTTTAGTGGTCAAATTGACCCAAACGTTATTTTTGAACACAATTTTGAGAAAATACTTGGAAAAAAATCGAAAAAACGCAAAAATTTCGAAATTTATTTTTTTCTTATTTGGGTTGTTTTGTGCTCTTTAAAACACAAAGATTGATTTGGTACATTTTTTATGACATAATAACTGCAGAAAATGTAGGAGCAGGGATACCCTTAAGGGGATTGTGGTGCTTCCAGCAATGTTGCTGGGGAAAATAAGCCGTTTTTTAAAACTAAATATCTTTCGTGAGAATTGAGTGAACGTTCATTTCTCCATTGTATATTGTAGTCTGTAACCTTGAAAAGTCAAAATTGATTCATTTTTAAAAAATATTATCACATCAACCTTTAAATGCATAAAACCTAATTGCTGGTATTTGCTTTCCATGGAAGTATACCGTCATATCCACGTTTCAAAAATCACACATGCCGTTTTATTGGTCAGGAAAAAATTCTTCCCAATTCGCAACAAAATATTTTATAATTCATCTTAATCGCTGAAATTTATTTCTGAAAATTCTTTGCTATAGTTAAATATAGGCCAAATGTACATTATTTTACAGAAAAAAGTATACCTCACGAACGGTACATTGCGATTTTTTTCTCTTTTTCATAATTATTTTCGATTATCTCATTAAAATTTTCGACCAAAAAAATTTTCATATTATTTCTTTCATATTTCTCGCAATCAGTTTTTTACGCGGATTTAATGCGCGCCATTATTACATTGATTAGGCTAAAAATAGAAATATGGAAAAAGGGTCAAAATTGTAACAATTATATATATGAAAATCTTTCATTTTATGTAATTTTTTGCTGTGTTTATTTATTTTTGTAAATTTGAGACTATCCAATGTGTGGAATTGTAAATAAATAAATTATTTTTGCAAGCAAATCCGATGATATAGAACTAGTTATTGATAGGAAAAAAACTTTTTGTTGCTTGCAATCAATTTCTTATGTGCTGGATGGTTGGATACAAGGAAAACAATACCGAATTTGAGACCGTGGTTGAAATAAACTACTGCACCCACAATCCCCTTAAGGGGGTAGGTGTCGGTTTTTTTGAGCCCTTTATAGAATTAATTTAGATACATTATATTCGGTTATGACTAAAGTTGACCCAAGGAATCTCATGTGGCAATTATTTCCTTTCAAAACAATCTTGGAACAAAATCTAGAATTTTCAAAATTCGAAAATTTATTTCTTTAACCCCGCATAAAACGGTATTCCACCATGATATGAACATTTTTATTGGTGAATATGACCACCCGAAAACAATGCATGACATTAAAATTATCGGAAATGTCTATCGAATGGTCTAGAAATTCAATTATTTTAGCCAAAAATGTTAAACCTAATTATCGAATTTGAGCTGATTGGTTAAAATCTTGATGAGCTGTAAGCCACTTTTTGATCCATTGAAATTCTCACTTCAATTTGGTGGTACTTTTGTTCCGAGTCAGCCAAACTTTTTCTTCGAACTTTTTCATTCCGGTTTATTATAGTCATTATTTCTAGACTCTAGGGTGAAAATTCAAAAATCCGAGAACCAACATATTAACGAAACTCTATTGCATCTACCGGATCGAAAAAAACGGTCTTATTCTGAAATCCCGTCTGGAAGTAATCCAGTTCTGAAGACGAAAAATTGTGAAATCGGGCGTTTCAGAGTGATTTTAGAAAATTCAAGAGCGAAATTCAAAAAAAAGGCTCCACATATTAGTAACCTCCACTCTTCCCGTACTCTGTGTGAATTTCAGCCGCTTTGTATGTGGGGTCTAAAAAAAAGATCGATTTTGAAAAACCGTTTAGTGCTCTAGGAATAGAATCACCACCTGGTGGTGTGATGTAAACAAGGTTGACTTGAGATGTGTAATCGTTTAGGACGAAGGCTAGATTCTACAAGCGAGTATCCTCAGAATTTTTACAACTGCCCTGATTTGTTCT
>SCLH01001222.1:225594-256414 GCA_004367855.1 Oikopleura vanhoeffeni
GAAGTTTTTTATATAGCTTTTCTCGTGACTGAGCAAAAATTTCAGAAAAATTTTATGTACCATGAATGAGATCATTATCTTTAAGTGCAAGTGTTGATTTTTGCGTTTTTGAGACATCTGGGACGAAATTTAAAATTCACCCTTGAGAGTCTTTAGATAGAAGATTATTGAAAAAAAATCATGAGAATCGGTTAATAGACGAAGCCAAACATAACTTTTTAAGGATTGATTTTGGCACTTTTCTAGTGCCCGTAGAGCTCGTTTGTTCGGTCAAAATTTTGTTTTGTTTTTTCAGAGTGATCAATTGAACACTTTTCTCGCGATCTAGTGCAAAATGAACAATTTTACATTCTAAGTTTGTTCAGAAGAGCCGATTGAAAAATATATAATTTGCTTTCCCCACTCCCTTAAGGGAGTGGACGTCGATATCTCAGCTTGGAGTATATTACTTTCTGATACACCTATTTGGTTAAAATTTTTTGCCTGATTTTTTTTATTCATGAACTGTTTTTTGGATTTGAGCATTTTCAAAGAAAAGTCGGTTTTGAGATGGTTGAAATTAGAGGTTAAATTAAAGAAGATTTTGAATGAAAGATCCAAATTTCGATCGAGCATTTCTAGAAAGCCCATAACAAAATTTCGAAAAAAAGCGATTACAGCCCTCTGAGCTAGGCTTTTTCATTAATTTGAAGCAAAAATTAAAAATTTTGCATGTAAAGTGTAGGAGGAGTAGGCTTTTTAGCGAGCCTTCCAAAATACTCCAAATTGGCTGTTTTGACCACCATGGGTATTCACTTAAAACAAACGGCCTTAGAGTGCGTCCGTATTAATATATTAAGCTCGCATCCCAAATAAGAAAAAATTGCATGTGAAATGAATGAGTAGGCTTTTAAGTGCTTTAAACGGAGGCCTGCTAAATATCATTTCCTGAGAGTAGGTTGAATAATCCGATAATTAAAGTGTTACTGCCGAAATTGTGAAAAATTAGGCTACATATTTTGAAAAAATGGATAACTTTCTGATACTAAGTTTCTCAGAAACTGCACTTGAAAACTTCAAAAAACAGCGTAATTATCGACGCTCCATCCCTTAACGGGGGGGATGGTCGCTGGTTTTATGAGGCCTTTGGGGGCAAGATAAATGCTTCAAAATGACCCGGGGTGATAACCAAGTGAATGACCGACAAATTCCAGTGACCAGTACCCCCTTAAGGGGGTAGTCATGTCTGATTTGCAATTTTGCAGAGTCATTTCTGGAAAATCTGAACCTTGAGCATAAGTCAAAAGCCAATTTTAGACCCAAGCCGTTAATGCTTGTGAAGATCAAAAGTCAAATAAAATCTTGATGACTAAATACCACCTTCCGTCACATAGTCGTTACAGGAGGTCACTTCGCGAAATTTCAAAATCTATCTCCTCCGAGACCATATATTGAAATTGTTTCAAAAGTTGACATAATACGTGGAATAAGCAGACTAAGATTCGTTTGGCCGTTTTCATGATTTTTGGCTTAAAAATCTATCTCCTCCAAGGTTCAGTTTCAAAATGGGGGGGGTCTACATGTCAATTTGCATGCACAAATGAAGTGTCTTTGTTTGATAAATTTGATTTTTGGGTAAATCGGGTCTGATAAAATGATTGCGACTAATATAGATTTGCTATTTCTACGTTAAAGTGTATTTTTAGACTTGACTCAAAATTCCCGAATTACAAAAATCGATATAAAAATGTAATAAAATTTAAAAAATGAATTTTTCGTGAAAACTAACCAAGAAAAATATGGTTTAAAACAAATATCTTATTTATTAAGAGAAATACATGTAGGGCTTTTTATCATTTGTTACAAAATAAAAACAGTTGTTTGGGTTTAAAGGCGCTGCCCGCCGCATCTGTCATCGAGAAAGATTAAGATCGAAAATTGAAAAATTTTTACAGGAACTTTGTTGCATTTATGGCGTAGAAACTTTTCATACTCGACATTTTTTTTGTCCAAATATATTAAACAAGTTATTTGAACGTTGACAAAAATCGTTTTTTTCGGATGAACGAAAAACGTTAACGTAAATTTCAAATTATTCCACAAGCACTATGTGACAAAATTTATTTCCTTTTTATCTCTGAAAATTTGGATAATTCACAATGTGAATTTCACATATCACTTCCGAGAGTTATTCGCTGCTGGGGAAAAATTGAGAGTGTGTTAAATCATTTCCGCAACATGTGTTACGAGTTATTTACTTATTAAAAAATAATACCATATCTAAGATAGGGATCATCTGCCCCATCCCTTAGCGTTCGTCCTTGACCTCAATCATTGAGAAATCCTTCACTCTCCGATCCTCAATAATTATTAAGTGGCCCAGTTATTATTTGGCACTTATTTGGGTTATAACTGCTCCCGAACCCCTCAGAATCGCGAAAAATGTTCGTTATTGATAAGCGAAGTTATCGTATAGAGCAGAAAGATATACCTTTTTGAAAATTGCCCGATTGCCCATAATAAACTCTGCTTCGCGTGCCATGATCGCGACCTAATCTAGAGGTGAATGCCTTCTCGTAATACAACCACACGCTGCATAATCTATTGGAAGGCATCCGAGCAGATTCTTGTTCGCGAGGGGCCCCAATGCTGATTCGGTATGATCCGAATTATGCGTCATCCCGAAGATCAGAAATTTCGGCCTCAAAATTATTGAACTGATCGACATCGGACCGGCAGCTGGAAAAATGCTAAGTCGGATTCGGAGCAGCCGTAGAATAATAATGAAATTTTGTCTGATCGGATCGGTAGATCGTGATCCGGACGTATTGGCAGTAGGCTGGGTATCAGACTCTCTGAAATAGTACTTGCACCTCCTTAAGGGACGGGTGTTGCTATTTGAGTTCCTCTCCTACCTAAGGTCATTTCCCGGCCAAACTAGCAAAGGTGATAATTCCAAAAACATTTGTTACTAAGAAAAACCAAACCGTCGCGTTAATTTTGAACACAATAAACAGTAATCTGATTACAATGCCCATCCTACGCTTTAAAAAAGCACTTCTGAAAAAAACACCAACCGTTTCGCTACCTACTCCTTCAAATTTTCCACTCATTTCATGTATTATTTTTTTTTCCTGCCTTCTAGGCTCGTCAAGTAGAAACTCTAAACAAATTAATTCTATATATTGCTTTTGTTATTTACCATAATCGCTTTCGGACGCGCCAAAGATATACAAAAATTATGCATTTATGATATTAAAATTGAAAATGTGCGCTCATTTGTAATTCTTTTGACCTAATAACACAGTTAAATAGATCCATCCCGCCCAGCCAAAATCTTTAACATATGGATCAAGTGCCTTATATCTAAATTTTAGTTCTCCACCAAATATTGTGCTAAATAGCAATTAAAACCTGAGAAACTCAAAATAGAAAATTTAACATGGCTCCCAATCCCCATACCCGTAATCCACAACATCATTTCAAGCAAAAGCTCTCCTAAGTATATATATTTGAATCAAGTCTTGGGCTTTCAGATGCAGAGAAACTAGAGTCGAAGTACTGCTATCTATCTACAAAAACTGGTGAGAGACCGGGTATCCTACTCGAAACTGACCATTTCAACCAAGTTACATTGGTAGTTCTTTCGCTTTCTATGTCCCACCCGCAAGGCTGACACAGTCACAAATAGTTAAAACAAGAACTTTCTTATATGCAATATTTGTTAGCCTTCTTCCGGAGCCTGAAACAAAAAACAACAATACAAAATGATGGAAAATTGCAAGAGATAAGGTTACGAACTGCGTTCAATGGATTATCACGATAGCTGTTAATTTACGATGAAGATGTAGTCTTAGGCCCGCGCGAACGGATTAGTCCGTCAGTCTATTATTACAAAAAATGTTATATCTGTAATATCAGCCTCTTGTCATACTTTGTACCGGGTGAGAAATAACCCTTGGCAGAGCTCAACATCAAGCAACACCCTACCAACTTCACCGTCATTAGGGTGGTGGACAGCTGTTCGCTGAATGTAATTTACAACTAATACACGGAAGCTTATCCTAAAAATGCTTTTAATAAACTAGCATAGATCATATCCTCAAGAAACTTATGCATTCTGAAAAACACACCCTCACCCGTTTGCAATCCCCTAAGACGCTCGGTTGCGTTCGTGCCCTCGAAGTCTTTTTTTCAAGCTCTAATTGAGTCAAATGTGAAAACACCTCGAACGCTGCTAATCCGATTAGATACCTGCCAACACAATACTAATCTACACCAGACTACCTTGGGATACCAATATTAAGATATAATATAAAGAGAATAATAGACAGGTTCATCGGTTATCAGTCGTTCGGGGGCAACAATTTCAGGTTATAACCGAATTGGGAATCATTTTTTTCTAATTTTTTGCACCAATCCCCTATTCACCCCCATCAAATTTAAAACAATTTTTCTATCAAAAGTTCCTGATTAAGTCAACTTCGAACCTAATCATTTGTAGAATTTCAATTTAATAAATTTCTAATAATTTAAAGCATTAACAAAGTTAAATTTGAACAGTTTTTAGAGGAAGGCGATAAGAAAAAACGATTGAGTTTTAAAAAAAAAGATGTATTGTTATTTCGATGCTAAATTTTGAAAAACAAAGACAAGTACCTGAAATCACCGGATATGCCCGATAAAGAGAATTCACATGTTACGCCCAATTATAAATTTTAAGAAAATGAAACCTTGAATCTACCGTCCTAAAGAAATTTGTCGATATCTTTGCTATGAAATTCATATACGCCGCGAAATAATTAGATGAAAAATTTTTACAAAGCAAATTGAGGATTCCAAGTTGGAGAATAATTTTGCAAAGACGGTATCTTAATATATTTTTTTTTAACTTCTAAAAAAAAACTTTTGAAAATATACTTAAATTAATTCTCGATGTATAATCTTTGACGCAAAAAGCAAATAATATTCAAAGAGGCGGATTTGCAAGAGATAAATAAAGATTGTGCCATTCTATAGTTTATGCTTATATAAGATAGACAAAAGTACCTCCAACGATATTTTGTGTGTAAATGGTAAAAAGAAAATCCGTTCATTCGAAAATTTTCAATTAAAAAACAAAAATTCTTAAATATTTGGGAAAAATTCTCAAAATAATCAAAAACTTTTAAATTTAATCTTTAGAAAGTTGCCAAAAAATTTAGTATAATACCTTATGACAATTTTTTTAAACTTTTTTCTGATGTTTGCAAGGAAAATGCCATACATATTAATTCAAGTATACATATAATACGTATTTTTTCAAATTCCTGAACTGACCACACAGCAGTGAAATCTTAGCACAGTACAAATATTATGAACGCAATATTTTATAAATTAAAAATAAATCTAAACTCTTAATGTTTTACTCAATTAAAAGAGAGTTAATTGTACATTTAATTGAAGTGATTATTTACCACCATTTCTTTTAAATTCAAGAAAATATCAATGGATATATCGTTAAAAATTTTATATAATTGTTTTGAAGAAATTTTTCAAACCAATTTCTGAAATTTACTAAGACCAAATTGAAATATAACTATACCACAGAGAAATATAAAAAGTATTACAAACAAGTTTGCTTAAAAAGTTATTCTAAAAAATATTCGACAGATCCCTAGACAAAAGGAATAGCCACAATAAAATGGACAATTACTCAATAAATTGACAATTTGATCAATTTAAATAAATTTGAAATAGACTCATTTCTTTTAATTAAACTTGTGCCATAAAAAAATTGTCTAGATTTCGATAATAAATTGTCAAAAACTTTGAATTATTTTTCTATATACAAATCTGCAATATCATAGATAGTTGTAATCTTTTATTGCTTAAGGATTAATACTTATATATTCACACCATGACATATATTCATTACAAAGCATTCAACATATAATTTTCTGATAGTTTTTATTACTTTATTATCAAAAGAGTAAATGTCCAGAAATTTTAATCTTTATAAAGTTAACAGTTTTATCTCTGAAAATCTTTATTTTAACTACTCATTTGGAAATTAAAAATTGGATATATTGATAAATGGAATAATTAAAAATTTATTCACGAACATTTAATAAAAAATAAAAGACTTTATTTTGAAAAATTGAAAACCTCTTAAATTTTTCCATTTTATTTAAAGTTTGCAATTTTTCTGGTTATTGAGTACTATGATTTAGTTCTATTTTTATCAATTATAAACTCCTCTAAATTATCATTTTTTGATAAATTAATTCCTAAAATTTTCTTCGAAACAATATTAGAGGCTTTAAATTATTTTGAATAATGTTAAAAAATTTCCAGGAGAAGTTTTAAGTTGAATAAATTTTGACAAAATTTATGAGTATAAATTTTTTAAATACATTGAATAAACACATTATCAAACTTTCAAGAAATTGTTTAAAATTTCAGTATGATAGATCGAATTTTGAAGAAATTTTAAAATTTTGTTAAAACTATCTCAATTCACAAAAATTGATTGACATTAAAAAACAAATTGAAATGTCATTTTAAATTTGAATTTTTCTAAAAAATTTTATATCATATGTGTTTATTTTTGAGGGAACAGAATATAAATTGTCCGGGAGAATCGTCTCATATTGAGGAGAATTCTCTCCGAATTGTTTACTTTTGTCTACACCCCGAAAAAAAAACACATACTGTAACCTTCTTCAAATTGGAAACAAAAACTTGCAAATTTTTTTTGCAAATGTTTAATTTTTTAAAACATTTGAATTTCTCGCAAAATTTCCTATTTTTTAAGTTGAACAGTTTTCTTCAAATATGACAAAATTTATTTATAATGGACAATTTATTAAAATTGTACACAATTCTCTCTCAAATATGACAATTTTTTTTTAAATATGACAAATTTTTCAAAAATTGATAAATTTTAAGTATAAAATTTAAAAAATTTTCGTATAGATTTAAATATTAAACATAAATTCTATTTCACGGGCCATCGGCCGATTTGGAGCTTTTCTGTTTAAGATAAAATACGAAACATAAATCCTGCTATAAGCTTCAAAAAACGTTACCAAATGCAAATTTTCACTTTAACAACTAATACGGCCCATATAGAGCTGGAGTGGTCGTCGCTGATTCATGTGTTTAATGCGAATCTGGTTAAACATTACAGGTGAATCCCAAAAACTTTTTTAAAGTAAAGAACAACTTCTTCAATCAATATATCAGACATCCTCAGTAATCTGATAACAACTCACCTCACTAACTACTATAAACTATAGTAAACCTCACAAAAAAACACTAAAAAGCCTACTACTCCGTCAGTTTTCATTATTTTCATTTATTTTTTGTGTGTAGGCTCCAGACCATCAATACAAAAATAATCTAGCAGCTTTTTTCGAAAATTTTTTTTCGTCGGACAGAAACTTTAAAGAATTTCAAAACAAAATCTGAAATCGATTTAGAGGGTTTTTCAAAAGCCTACTCCTCCGCCACAATTTTCAAGATAAATATTTCCTATCTTATTCCTATATTGCAATGCAAAAACTAGGCCGAACAACTAATCTTATAGCTATTTTTTCAATGTCTATACCAGAATTCGTCTGGAGGCATATGAAGTTGCTATAATTTTTGATAATTGAACAACTAAAAAGCTTACTCCTCCTACAATTTACATCAATTTTTTTTCGACCAATTTTTGGAATTTTTTTTCGGTTTTGTTTGCATTCTTTTTCTGTGAGCAAGAATTTGGAGATGAAAAAAGGCCTAGATTATTATTATATGCCTCTCCGGAACTTGACTCAAAAATTATAAAAAATTGATGTAAATGTAGGAGGAGTAAGCTTTTTAGAGTTTTTTGGGGAGGCTTATTCAGGATGAGTGCGGGTAGGTTGATAATTGTAAAACATATCAATAAATTTATTACCATATTATAACTTCTAGCTTGATTACTGACACGTTCAGAAAGTTTTTTCAATACCACCTCTAGCCATGTCATCAATAAACATTGTTAAACCTTCAAAAAACAGCTTAACAACTCGCGACCAACCACTCCCTGAGCCCCCAGTTACGTCAAATCACACTTTGTTTTAGTATGTACCATTTTTTCAATCAATGTTAAATCCGAGCTAGTTCATCCCGAATCAGCAAAATTTCAAATCGGGCCCTCCGATACCGATCACATTTTTTTCCAGCTCGGGTCCGATCCGATCAGCAAAAATTTTGAGACCCGAAATTTCCACATCCGACGAATCGCGATCATCCCATCAGCTACAATCTGCTCGGGTCCCTTCTCCTCTTTCAACTTTATGAGTTTCGAGACTTCCTCTAGTAGGCGCGACTTGGCGGCACGAGAAATCAGGTTAATTTCGCTTTAGACGTATACTCGCCTCAATCGCCATTCCGATTTTCTCACAATACCAAATTAATCACAATATATTGCCACAATATATATCAGATATCTTGATCGAGGTCAAAGACGAACGCTATAAGGGTTGGGCAGGTGATCCCTACTTAGATTAGAGATATGATCAAATAGAGTGTCCCAGTGAAAAAAGGCCGTTATTGTTTCACCCCACAACACACCTGGAAAGGATTAAAAAATGCTCTTTTGTCGTTTACACGGGCATAAATCCGAGCTGCCAATTGGCTAATTAACTTTCGTTTTCTGCGCCAATGACGATACTTGTTTATGATAATTATAATAATTATCAACAGCGTTTACGGAACAATAATTTTCTCTCTTTTTTACGTTTGAACATTTCAACCAAACAAAAATTACATACCGTTAAAAAGTAGTGAAACATAGAACCATATAGGAACCTATAGTGACATATAAGAACTATAGTGAAATATAGAACTATAGATGACATTATAAGATATAGTGACATACTAGAAACTCCCTTAAGAATTTTTTCCAATTTCAAAGTTAAAAAAATATTATAAAGCTCGTTATAATACTGGTCCACCACCAATGCCACCACTTGATCCTTCAAACATGAAATCTGGCATCACAAACGACGGTAAACGATGGACTGTTATCCTTAATGTTACTTATTTTCGACCAGAAGACATTTCTGTGAAAACTATTGGTGCTACTGTTGAAGTAAAAGCTAAGCAAGAAGAAAATGAAGATCGAGACGGCGGTATCATCAGGTAAATCAAACTCGTTACAGACGGTTTGTCAGGGAGATTTAAAGTGTAAAATAGAAACGAATTTGCTCGTAACGCAACAAATAATCCAAAATCAAAATTGTGTGCAATTTCCCAATATGAAGCACCCATAATGTTCTTTCCTGATCAGAATGCAAATATATTGCAAATGCGTGACAATCAATGATAAGTGTTGATTGTGAAATTGTTGCAAGCTTACCACTCAAATTAAAAAAGGTTTATACTTCTCCGGAAAGCCTTTCCGGAACTATTTATAAGAAAACATTTCAGAAAACATTGCTAACGGTACAACCCCGTTTAACTCTCACCTTTTTTCTGATCGCAGCTGAGCGATAATTTTATTGGTACCTTGTTCATCATCCCTCGCCACCTTCACCTCAAATTTGGGTTGAGATCGTCAAGGTAGAATTGTAAGTCTGATTTCTTTGCCCATATTTTTAATATTTTTTTTCGCCAAATTTAATTTTATCAATATTAAATTTAATATTTTTCATTAGTTAAATAAGTTTAATATTTAAGTCGCCAGCACAGTGTTTAATCTCCCTCTTTTAATCAGTTAGAAAACCGGAAGAAAAAATCTTTATTTAGATATTCCGCCTTTTTCTTCATTTGTTCGCTGTCTAGCCAACAATAGTCAAATAAATAGTAACTTTGTGGTCTTATTCGTACTATCTTGCCATTTTAAAACGTCTAATAAAAAGTGTATAGTAGTTTTTGAGCCGCCAAAAGAGGGTAAGTTTATTGATGATAATAAGAGAATTTCCCCTATGAAGTAATGTGACTCATCAACTCCGTGACGACTCGTCACTGACGAGCGTGTCTCAATATTCTGGGCATCAATAGAAAAGACAAAAATGGGGCTCAAGTTTCTCTTGTGTCAATTTCCGCAGTCATGCATTTTCAGCTCATGCATTCAACCTGGCAGTATCTGATTTTCTTTATTTTTGTAATGAGTCGAAAAAATATCTTTTTTTCGCATTTTTAAAAACGAGTTTTACATGGAATTGTTTATTGATTTCATTGTTGGAATTGGTTGTTGTGTTATCATGCGCTATTTTTTGATTAACCGAAATTAACTATAGTACTCAAACAACAATATTATCATGAGTTACTTTGTTGTGAAATTTAAACACTACTATTTTAACGAAGAGAAGTTTGAACCTCAGTCATGGACCAATAAGATCAATTCTTGACACAATTAGTGTCAAGTTAACACAAGTACTATTTATCTCGAATAGTACGTTTTTGGAGGCGAGTCGGAAGGTCGGCGACTTTTCCAGGTGGGGTCGGCGCCGACCCGACCTGCGTTCCGGGTCGAATTTTCCGACCCGGAAAAATCCGATCCCTGTTTGCCTCCCCAAACTTACTATTCGGCATAAAATAAAAACTTTGGATTGAAAAAATATAATTTATTGAACCAATAAGTGAGTTTCAATCTTTGAAGGTTTTAAAACAGACTATCTTATTTAGGGGGTCTGAAATTAAAGGTGAAATTTCTGAGGAATTGAAATTTCAGGTACAATTTCAGTACCAATTTCGCTCCTTATTTTTTCATGACAGATTAATTTTTCTAATGAACACATTTATCTACATATACTGTTCAAAATAAAAAAAGGGCTCCGGGAGATTTAAAGCCAAGCCTTCTTAAGGGTACTCCCTGACTCCTAACTTTGACATATTCTCGATAAATATTAGCCGAAACAGGGCCTCGAGGATATAATTCAGATTAGCCAGTTTGTAGAACTAGCCTTCAACTGCGAAAAAAATTTGCCAAAACTTTTTTGTATGACCCACACTCCTTCACACATAAGCGGCACAAGAGCCACCTAACCAAAACGGAAATTCCTACTCCTCTCGAGGTTATTTTTGAAATAAACCTAAATTTTAACATAACCTGTATAATTTAGTATACAAAACTTTGTAGGAGCGCTTTTGTCGATAAGTGCTATATTTATTCTAGAATACGTAAAAAACCGGTCCAAAAATACCGAGTTTTTGACTTTTTTAATCGGAAAATCTATCTCTCCTAGGTTAAATTTCAAAATTTACTAATTTTTGCAATAGCTAGCTCTAACAAACAGAAACTTTGTAGAGCGTTTTTGTCAAATTTCGACCCAAAACAAAAAATATGAATTTTCTAAGGTCACGTGAAAAATTTCCGAAAAAAAATGTGCTTCGATTTTTTCCAAAGTAGGCTCAAAAAAAGCTGAGGAAACAACTGAAGAGAAAGTTGGCTTACGTCAACCCGATATTTTGAAGTTTTAGTGGTCAAATTGAACCAACGTTATTTTTGAAAATAATTTGAGAAAATACTTTGAAAAAAATCGAAAAAACGCAAAATTTTCGAAAAATTTTTTTGTCATTTGGGTTGTTTTATGCGTTCAAAACATAAACAATTGATTGGTGCATTTTTATGACATAATAACTGCAGAAAATGTAGGAGCAGGGATTACCCTTAAGTTCATGCGTAATAAAATAATGTGTTTGTGAGATTAACAGGGAGTAGGCTTTTAGTGTGCGCCCCCAAATTGGATGTTTTGACCACTAGAATCATAAATTCAAAATACATGTATGTGCCTCGAGGCAGTTTCTGGTCACATTATATATCGATTATGATGCCGAGTAACATAAATATCCTATCTTGCCTGTTAAAAGAATATAGGGCAATATGGATATTTAATGTTACCCGGGCATCATGATCGATGTATATGAAGGCCGAGTTCGAAGTAACAAGAAAGATTTTGATTAATAAAGGGAGAGTCGGCTTCTAAAATTTTTTTTAGGGGGCTACTAAAAAGGTTTTTTTGAGTGTATGTTGAATTATCCGATGCTCCGAGTAGCACTGCAAACATCCTGAAGAGTTGTTTCACATATCTACTCCGGTACTTGAAGGGGATTTTGTGCCACTTTTTCAGCCAACATTTTTATTCAATTCGGATTTTGAAAACGACTCATCGGATTGAGTTCTTGGATAGCTCAAACTAAGCACATTCAGAGAAAAATGAATTGAAAAAATGGTTCGAATCAGACCATTGTTTCCATTTTTTAAACAAAAACTGATAATGAAATAATTTCAGGAATCTCAGAAAAAAATCTAAAAATGGTCCGATTCGGATCATTTTTTTTAATTATATTATTAACTAGATATTTGTTCTCGAAAGTCCCTCGGAAGTTATTCGGAAGCTTTGGAAATGTAGATTTTTAACTACGACTGAAAAGGGACTTTCGAAAAACTTTCGTTGGATAGACTTAGGTGCGTTGTCTAGTTCAGCACTATATTTATTTAGAAATTTTTCAATATATTTTAGACAAGTTTTTATATGTAGATGTAAAACACCATCCTTATTACGAAAATGTTGTAAAATGCGTTCGTGTAAAAGTTGTTGAGTTTCACCTATATATGTAGCTTCACATGGACATACATAATCGTAAATAACATTATTATTAAAATAGTACGATTTCTCTGGTTTGAGCCTAGGTGAAATGTTGTGACTGAGGTTAATTGTGGAAAAAACAACATTTAATTTATAACGAGGGGTATAATATACCCGGTATATATCCCCTTATCACTTTTGGTTAGAATGCGTAGCCACAACGTTAAAAATCACACGTTAAAAGGAGTAGTGGCTACGCATTCTAACCAAAAGGTGATAAAGGGATATTATTGTGAAAGGATTCTTTTTATTTACTGGCAATTATTGAACATCGAAAGCTAGTGAACGGAAGGCTAAGGTAAAATTGTGTTTTCGGTATTTTAAGTTCCTCATCTCGCTAGCTTTCGATTGTGAAGGTGGAAATTTTCTATTTTTAAGCTCTGAAATTTTTTGATTTACTAGTTTAAGGGGGTGTTGATTTTTTAGAAAGAACTAAGCACCCTATCTGAGGCTCGATCACTTAGTTTCGGAAAAAAATGCACCTTTAAATTTTAAAATTGTAATTTTCGCTAATTATTGAAACTCGATTTCGAGCTCAAAAAAATCAACTTTTGATTCCTGTTCATCCAAATCTCTCACACTGATAATGGCTGTTTAGCCGAAACGTCGAATAAAAACAATCTTTGATTGAAAAAATATAATAATTTTATATCTCGAAAACACTAAATAAAACAGGTTATTTACCATATTCGTTATTAACAATTTCGTTTCAGTCGTGAATTTAACAGAAAATATCACTTACCAGAAGGTGTTGATCCAATGCTCGTTGTTTCTGAGCTAACATTTGATGGTATGTTGCGAATCAGTGCCCCTTTGCCAATTGGAATGATGCAAAAAGAGGACGAAGACGAAAATATAAAAATTCCTATTCAACAAACAGCCGTAGCATAACTATCAATATTTTTTACCTTTTCTATATTTATTAATAAACCTTCAATATGATTTTTTTAAAAAGTAAAGTTTCAATGTTTAATTTCAAGGTTTATTTTGGTGAAAAAAAACTTTAAATATAATAAACCTGATATGGCCTTCGAAACCTACAGCATAATTCCGAGAAAAAAACTTGGAAAAATTACATATTTTTTTATGCAAGCAAACTGAATACAAAATTTTGAATTCCGTAAAAAATATTAATTTATTACGTACAGATCTCGAGATATTGGCCTGAATCGGTTGCCCTGAATTTTTTACTTTAAGTATTTTTTTTGTCGAAAAATTATTTTTTTTGAAGTTCACAACTTGAAATCTTGGCGAACTAATGCAAGAAAAATTTAAGTTTTGAATGCAGCAGTTCAAAACGTACAGCATAAAATACTAAGAGAGAATACGAATTTTGGAAAAATTAATCTTCAGAATTTTGTTTCCTGGAATGAACCCGATAGCAAAATATCGAGTGCCGCAAAATTAAACTTTGTAGATCTCGCGTTATAGACCTACGTGGCTTCCCCCCTTCAAATTAAATTTTTATTTTTGGGTTATTTTATGCACAAGGATAAAGCATGGGTAGGGATAATTCTGGATTTTTTTTTCTAATATATCAAATTTTCATTTTTAGGGTCAACTTAACAAACCCTTCGAAGTTGAATGCGATATCTAAAATATTTTAAGAGTCATAATTTGTACGAATTATCCCTAAGCATGGGAAAAACAAAATATAGTTTGTCACGTGTTACTCGCTGTTGATGTTTTCGATAAAGTTTTCCAGTTTAGCAAATACCTTGTTACGTTTATTACTAATAAAAAACTTATAAAAATAGGATTTAATTCACTCTTTATTCCAATCGAATCACGCGATGAACGTCGTTAAAAATGTTCTAGACTGTGGGTAAAATGTTTTGGCGTGATACTCATGCCAGAAATATAAATTAATCGATAAAAATAAAATACGCCGAATGTTATTTTTAAAAGAGAACCGAATTAAGAAACATGCCAAAAAACTTCAATTTTGTTTTCAGATGAATAAATGATTAAGAAACAAACAACTTTACAGAAATATGAATAAAACGGAAATTGTACAGGTATATTTTGCACTTAAATTTTGACAAAAGTGAATACATGAAGGGGCAATAGAGCCGAAAGTTTTTTGACAAAAATCATGTAAGGCGTGGGCGGTTAGCATGTGAAAGCATCTTTGATAATGGAAACACGTAATGGTTAACCTACGAAAGATCTGCTTTTCAATATCCTTTTCCCGACCTAAGTCAATCTTAAAAATGCTTGTTATCTCTATAGCGCGTGTTCGAATCCAACTAATATTGTCTTAGTGATTGTCTTGAGTATGATTATAGGCAAGGGTGCTTGATATTGTGAACGCCGAAGTTGATCGGTGTTAATCACTCAAGCAATCACTAAGACAATCAATGAAACAACATCAGTGGGATCTGAAGCCATGTGTCTCAATCTCAATGAAGAGTAAAAAATAATGGTTCTCAGGATTGGGGTAGAAGTACAGTAGTTTGAAAAACAAGAGTTTATTTTAAGGGTATCCTTAATTGACATATTCTCGATAAAATATTAGCGAAACACGGCTTCAAGGATATTATTCAGATAAGCCAGTTTGTAGAACTAGCCTTCAACTTGCCAAAAGTTTTTGTATGACCACACTCCTTCACACATAAGCGGCACAAGAGCCACCTAAGCCAAAACGGAAAATCTATCTCCTCCCAGGTTTTATTTCGAAATAGAACCCAAATTTTAACATAACCTGTATAATTAGTATACAAAACTTTGTATGTGAGCTTTTGTCGATTAGTGCTATATCTATTCTAGAATACGTAAAAAACCGGTCAAAAATACCAGTTTTTGCACTTTTTTCATCGGAAAATCTATTTCCTCCTAGGTTAAATTTCAAAATTTACTCAAATTTTTGCAAAAACTAGCTGTGAACAAACAGAAACTTTGTAGGTGGGTTTTTGTCAAATTTCGGCTCCAAACAAAAAATATGAATTTTTCAAGGTCACGTGAAAAAATTTCCGAAAAAAAATGTGCTTCGATTTCTTCGAAAGTGGGCTCAAAAGAAAGCTGGGGGAACACTGAAAAGAAAGTTGGCTTACGCCAACCCGATATTTCGAAGTTTTAGTGGTCAAATTGACACAAACGTTATTTTAGAACATAATTTTGAGAAAAATACTTAGAAAAAAATCGAAAAAACGCAAAATTTTCGAAAAATTTTTGTTGTCATTTGGGTTGTTTTATGCGTTCGAAACATAATTAATTGATTTGGTGCATTTTTATGACATAATAACTGCAGAAAATGTGGGAACCGTATACCCTTAAGGACCATGGTCGACCACTTGTATTAAGTCAGGAATGTACCAGGATATATACCACACCACAAATTGCAGCGCTGCTATAGGTTATGGGACTGCATTATTTTAAACTACTTTTTACTTAGAATCTTTAATCAATAAAGTTTAACAATTATCAAAAAAAAAGACCGATTTTTCTCTACTAGATTAAGACAGAATTAATTTTAAAATCGCCAATTATAAGTTAGGCTCACTGAACCCAAAGAAGACGATTTTCAACCACGAGTTTTTAGAGTTTTATTATCCCTGGAGAAATATTTTAGATCCTAATCGGAATAAAATTTAATTCTGTATACTTTGAACTGCAAAACTATTTTGCAGGACCACCGGTTAGAAAATTATGGGTTCATAGAAGGCCATTTACTAAGTGAAATTGTTTAGAGTTTTTTTATTCCTGGAAAAAAATGTTTAATTTTTTAATCTTGGTAAACTTTAATTTTGTATCTCCTGAAAAGCGAACTAATTTTCTACGACCACTGATTAGCAAATTGTGGGCCTATAAAACTTTATTTTTCATGCGCGAGTATTATGAGTTTTATAATTCGCAGAGAAATATTTTACCTTTCTATCTAGATTAAATCTTATTTTGAATCTCCTGAGAGACGAAATAGTTTTTTAGGACCACGCGTTAGCAATTAATGGGCCTGTGAAGGAATATTTTTCATGCGTGAGTTTTCAAAGTTTTGAATTCTCCGATAAATATTTAACCTTTTAATCTGCATAAAATTAAATTCTGTATCTCCTGAAAGATAAAACAGTTTTCTAAAACAAGCCGTCAGCAAATTATTCCGAAAAAAAATTCATGATAAAATTTTGCAGACGCTGCACACATAACTTACGAATAAAAAAAGTCAGTATTTTTTTATGCTTATTATAGTTAGCTGAACCGATAAAATATGTTTTAGCTTGATAAAATTATTTTTATCAATTTTAGGAAAGATTTGACTTCGAGTTTTCATCTTTAAAATCGTAAAAATTCATGATAAAAATTCAAGTTTAGGAAAGAATTGACTTCGAGTTTTCATTTTTAAAATCGTAAAAATTTCAAAAGAATCAAAACATTATGAAAATTTTACAATTAACTCACTGACTTGTGTTCAATCGAACCGCAAAAAGTAAGCGGATAAAATTTATTGCTAATTATTTCCAAAAATTTGTCATGTAATAAATAAAAGACACTTTGAATTGCTTGCATATTGTCAACATTTGGCACCTACAACCCCCTTAAGACAATAAAAAAAGAAAAGGAAAAAATTTGAAAAAATTTTCGTTGTTTTTTCATTTTTCAAATAGTCTTAGACGTCTGCAAAAAAATTTTCAGCAATTTTTTTTTCCAGTTGTAGAAAAATACTCCGAAAAAATTTCGAAAATTCTCAAAAAAATGTAATATGACACCATCTTTCTGAGATCTATGTGCCAAAAAACTGGTGGTACTAAAGTCAAGGCGGTTATTTTGATAATTACAAAACAAATTTTGAACAAAACGGCCATCCCTTTTTTTCAATTTCTAAGTTTATTTTTTCGAAAAATGGAGGTTTGAGAGCCTTATAATCCAATTTTTTTAATTTTTTTCCAAAAATTGTGTTAATTTCATACATAAGTGGCGTTGACCTAAAAAATACCAATGCGGCATTTGTTTTAAAATAATGAAATACTGAAAATACGAAAAATCGCTTTATTTTGATCATGTGACGCGTCACGATCCGATCACATGTTTTTCAGATTTTCGTCCGAACCGATCATGAACACATTTTTTCGAATCACAATCCGAACCGATCCGATCACATTTTCCCGATCTGATCGGTAAATATGATCAGTTCGGATAATTTTTGGAATTTTCAATTTTGGTTTTCAACCGATCATAATAATGTGCTCTGGTGCCGACCCCTGATTCCACCATTAATTTCGACTCATAGAAATAATAGTTGGATTCTTCTGAAACTTTGAGGAGGTTAATAATATATAAAAAAAGGATAAAAATTATAAAAAATTTTTTTAGCCGTCATGACGTAATTTATTCCCAACTTTTGAATCTGTTAATATCAAGTTTGATAATTATGACAAGATAAAATATCTTCGATCGTTTCTAAATTTCTCTTTTTTATTGACAACATTTTTACAACATCAGGATTTTCAAACATGACTTTAATTTTTTAATGTATTCTAATTCTAATGGAATTTGTTTTGGTGCCGAATGAATTGGCTGCACTGCATCGATATAATCCGCTTTCCTTCATAGTTATATTCGTCAATTCTTATCAGAGTTTTAGACAAATCGATCATTTGTCAATATTTTTTTTTAATAACCGGCTTAGAGGATTCAGAATGCTCATTTTAAAATATGTCCTTGTTTTGATTCAGTAGTAATCACTCGAAGCTTTCTCCGATCAAGTATAAAAATAAATATTTCTTTGACTTGCCAAATTGTTAAGCCGTTTTGTCGACCGAATTCAATTTATTTGATTTCTCTCATAAAATAATTTTCCATGTAATTGAATTTTAGATTTTTTTCAATAATTTCACATAATTTTAAAAATTCGAATTAGACGTAAATTATATAATAAAAAATTTCAGTTAAAACTCTGGCTAATTTATTTGTTTGTGATATAATTTTGTTATCGTAGCTCCAATAGTAACTTGCTTCAGGAATAGCATCCGAATAGCAAGTTAGTTTTGTATCCTTCCCCACTCTTCGTGTTATTCTTGCTGGTCGCTTTATATTTCTGTAAGTAAAATTATGTAGCAAACCGATAAGCGGAATTCTTATATCTGAATAAAATATATAAATGGCAAGGTTCACGTAAATTATAAAAAATTGATTAGATTTTTTCTGAATAATCACGATTTTAATATTAGCGTCACATAACACGAAAGTTCAGCTGAGTTATAATTCGACATAAAGAGGATACACGCCTACATTTTCGGCAACTTTTTAGGATCATTTTAAGAATTGCTCAAAAATTGTATTTATAGTAATTCAAAATATTTCAAATCGATTGGTGATAATTTCGATGCTTTATCTTTCCAAGAAAGTATTTTTTTGAAGTTTTAAAATAAATGGGGGGAATACAAAAAAATGTGACTATAGAAGTTTTATGATTTATACCGTATAAATTATACGAGAACCTGTAATGATGAAGAAATTATATTTAAATTTTTGGAAATGAACTTGAAAACCTCGAAAAAATACAATTAAAAAAACAAAATTTCCACAAATAACATTCAGCAAATTTTTCGCGCACTTTCGATTCTGTAAAAAACTCCATATTTCGTCACATTGTTAATTGTGATTACTTGTAAAAAACGCGCCTAAGGAGCAGGATCTGAGTATGTAAACTCGCAATACTTTCTAAACTGTTAATTTTAATAATTCTGATGATGCTGAATAAAGCGAAACGTTAATTATTCATTTATATTTATAATTTTTGCAACATTTTCAATTTTTAACCCTACAGTGGGGTCCCCACTTCAAAAATTGAGAACCTCTAGAAAAAATATGAAATACGGTATCAAAAACCCGTCAAGTTCAAAATAACCTCTTAAAGGGGTCCCCTTCCTGAATTTTGAGGCTCTAACAAAAACATTTCAGAATTTTATTTTTATAGTTTTGTATTGAAAAAATGGACAATTTTAAATAAGCTGGTGGTATTTTTAACCCAATTCAGTGTAAGGAGAGTACATTTTAATCATTTTGATAAAATTTTTTCTTGATTTAAGCATTTTAATCAAAATTTATGGATTTTCAGGAATTAGAAGAACAGTTTTGGAAGAGAAAAATTATAGAAAGTTAGGTTTCAATACTGACAGCTCTCCACGAACTCACTAGTTTTTGATTTATACAGGGTTGAAATGTGCTACTAAAACATAGAGGGAGAAATAGGCCTATGCGCGAGACCCTCAAAATCAGCTCAAAAAAACGTTTTTTGGCTATTCTGGAGCGAATTTATTTCAAAAATTTTAAAACGATAGTAACAGACTTGTGTACATATTTCTTGGTTAATTAAAGCTACAAAAATTTTCCTACCTTCCAAACTCCCGGAGAAATAGGCTTTTTGCGACAGAAAATGACTGTATTATGAATTTCTTTCCTGATTGGCCGAGCAATCAGTGATCTTTAATTATGATTCTGGATGTGAGATTTTTGCTCAAATATCACACTGTATTTAACTATTGGGTTCCACAATGTGTAGTCTTTAAGATATTTGCCCTCAAAAAACACAAAATCGTGTTTTCCCATGAGGGGTACCTTTATACCTATATTAAAGGGGGTATCCGACGGGTTTTACTGATTTTCAAACGATGGTCATGAGCTAACCGCAACTCGTATCGAGTTATCATTCCGGATTCTAGGAGTTATTTGTTTGAAATTTTCAAAAAATGGTGTTAAAAGTATATATGTAATTAAGAGTGAGCTAATGAAAAAAATGAGAGAGAACGGGTTATAAATTCAAAATCTACAGAGTGCTTCAGAGATCGGCGTTTTCAAAATAAAAACCGGATCGTATCGTATCTAGATAAGGTAAAACAAAAAATGGATCGTATCGGATCGTTTTTAGAGGGATAAAATAAAAGTAGATCGTATCGTATAGCAAAAACCCCATATGATAAGATACGATCCGAAAATTACGATACGATCCTTAAATTACGATACGATACAAAAATAACGATACGATACGATCCAATAATGCCGATCCCTGGTGTGGTTAATGAAAAAATAACTTGGAATAAATAGAAAATTTTGGAAGTTTTTTATTAATTTGTTATTTTTTTGGACGCAAACCAATATCAAAAGTGAGAAAAAGTTAGCTTCCTATCACTGCTAGGTCTCGAGATACTGCCTCCGTCGGATACCCCCTACAATGTGAGTAAGAAAATACAAATAGGAAAAATAAACTAAGAAAAAATTCAAGGCGAAGATAATCTTATGCCAACCATGGAAAATACCGGGTAACGGGTTGTTTGAGATTATGTTAAAGATTTCTAGAATTTAAATAGTTCTTGGAAAATTTTCAAGAAATTTGACGCCTCTAATGGTACTGTTTTGAGGTTTTTATCACACAAGGTTAAATTGTAACGCACCTTAGAAGAAATTTGAAACTGGAAAGATTTTTATACCAAAATTATTTCCAAAACTAGGATTTCAAAATAAATAAGAAATTTAGTTGTTTTAAAAATAATATTATGAAAAGTAATTATCCTTTACTTATTATCAAACCAATAATCAATTGTGGTCTATAAAATAGAATAATTATTATGTAAAAAATAAAGCAAACATTTATTTGAACAACCAAATCTCGTCGTGGAACAACCACGGTAGATGCTTGAAAAACCGACTTACAATTTGGAATTATTCTCATTGTTTCGAGATCATTTTCTCCATCAGAGCAGCTGACTTTATGAATCGATTTCCCCTTTTTATCCTTTCTTTTTTTATTAAATTCATGCTGTGCAGAAAGCATAAGTACTGACATTATTTCGCCTGTTATAATTTTATCCAATGTATTTGTTAAATTATTAACGAAAAAAAATTGGAAAGTTTTTTTTAATATAAAAAAAAATTAATTGAACGAATATATCAAAAATTATTTTGAATTTTCAAAACGTTTTTCGGATAAACTTTCCTTCAAATGCGGATTCTAGTTTTGGAAGCTTTTTACCATCGAACGTGATTGTCAAAGATTTTGAATCTGCTTCATTGGATAGCAAATTATTTCTGCATCGAATTATAAATCCCTAGGTATTTTCCGATTAATTTGAGATTGAAAACGCATTTTAAAAATTACCATCTAAGAACTGAACAAGATATTTCGAAACAGGTTTCACATATTTCAGTAAAGGGGAAAATATTGATTTGCGCCTTAAAATGGTGTTGACAATGCAGTATTGTGTGCCTAAAAACCTGGCATGATAAATTGCTTAAGCAATGCTAAAGGAATGCCACGAAATGCACTCCCGATCATATCATAAAAAAGTTCAAAAAATTTAACATTAAAAGTGGTCAAAAAAATCATATAATTGAAGCTGATATCAGTTTACAAGAACATTCCTTCCACCTGGTGTTATTGTGCTCGAAAAACTCGAGTCGAGAGCAGGAGAATAGATCTTGACAAGAGTGCTTCCAAAATCTCCATAACTTTTCTGTTTTTTGAGACGAAATTTGAAATATGAATAACTGTTAATTCCCCTCTTTTATGACATTAAGGACAACGCAGGGAAATTTTTTTTCACGTTCACAGGTAGCTTTAATTTAAAGATAAACTAACTGTAATTTGACTCATTTAAATATGTCAATCTACAGAAAATTAGTGCTGTATCAAATTTTTAAAAGACAGTTTTAATTATTTTCTGTCCTGTCCTGTCCAGAGGATACAGAAATATTCAGATTTATGTCCTGTCAGAGAGATCGAAAATACTTGTTCTGTCCTAAAAATCCAAAACAGGACAGGTATTGCCGACCCCTGGATGCCACAACATTTTCCCGGTGTACTAGGTTCAAGTTTTGCGTATAGCCAATTGAGTGCAATAATCCAATTTCAAATATCTTGTGCGGTTCAAAATGGCATAGACTAAAAAGAGTTGGAAAACTAAAGAATGTCACCTTAGTATTATTTAACTGGCATACATCTCCGGGACATTTTTTGAATTGACTCTGATACTTTGCACCGGCTACATAAGAATCTGCACTCTATAATGGTTTGGGATAAGTCACATGTCAAAATCATTTTTGATGATTAATTGATTGATTCATTTTTGTTAAATTTCTACAGTATTTTCATGCAATAAATTATGACGATGAGCCCACATTCGAGAAATTTTGTGAATCGACCACTAAATGAACAGATTTTTTATTTGAAAATCCCAAACCAATAAATCTAAATTTTTTTTTCCTTGAATTTTCAAATGTTTTTTCTTGTGAATAATAACACTTTTAGAATTTGCCAAATTTTTAGCTGTGCAAATCAAAATGCTCCTTTTTGAATAAAATCCTCCCTCAGTTCCGTTTCCCATGATCAACAGACTTTCTTCACTGATCATTGGATAATCCCAAAATCCAAGTTTTCGTTTTTTGGAATGTCTAATTGACATTTGTTTAACTTCTTTTGGTTGTCCAGTCCATTTAATAGTGGGCTAAATAACATGCTTGAGATCAAATTAATCTTATTGAACAGAATATATTCTCGCACCAATTAACTCCGAAGGAAAATATATATTTTACTAAATCTGTAAACAAAGCCAGAATCTAGTTTTACGGGGATACAAGAAACTTTGTAATATTTTCCATAAATTTTTATCTGATATGTTGAGTTTCGCGTATAGGAGACTTTTTAAATCAGAAATTAAAAGTATTTTTTCTAACTGTCTGCACATTCCACCACGAAAATGATCTTCAGCAAAATATCAGATTGCACAAAGCTCTAATCCGGCCGAGTCGATTTCTGTGAGAACTGTGTTTTCCAAAGAATAAATATATTTTTTTAACCAGATAATCGAGGGCAAGACACAGTGTCTAAGATTCTTAAACACTTTGTCATACATTCTTTAAATCATGCCGAGACATCTGTTTCACATTTTGTCACACAATTTCTATATTTCTCGGTAATTTTTTGACAGATTTATTTTGTATGACAAAACGTACTGTGAGTACACTTTGTTATACATAAATTTGAAATTTATATGACAAAGTGTACTTACAGTTCGTTTTGCCGATCAAAATCAATGCTAGATTTCGGTGTGATCTGGAGGTTAACAGTGACTTAAAATTGAGCTTTCAAATGCTGAAATTTTCATTTAATACATTCTTGATAAATTATCAATGATAATCATTTGAAAACGGTAACTAAAGTGGCTTAGTATAAAAATAAGCTTGAATTTTGTTTGAAGACTTTCTTCTTTCAAGAATTTTTTAGTTTCACAAATCTCTTTCGAGAAACTGAAATTTCTCTGGGTCAAGTTTTTTCGGTGTACTCACAATCTACTCAAAGAAGCGATAAAATAGTATCAATATGACAAAACCTTCTGATTTATCACATTTGATTGATTTCAACTTTCCCAGACCTGTTAAATTTCAAATTAATTTTGTGTATACCAGACATTTAAATGCCACATGAAATATTCTGTACTTCAAAATGTTAATTACATTAGTAAATCTATTAAAGAAACGGATCAGTGTGGTGACCAGGGATCGGCATGAAGAAAAAAAATCGGATCGGATCAAGGAGGGGTGAAATAAAAACTAGATTGGATCGGATCGTATCGAAGCGGGTGAAATTTTAACTGGATCGGATCGTCTCGAATATCGGATCGTATATTTAAATACTTTATAAAGCGTTTTACAAAAAGACTCAAAAAAAGATTGGTATCGAAGGTGTTTTAATTGAGAAAATTTATTTTCATTATTTTTTTTCAACAATTTTATGCGGATAAGGGATGGGACCATCGATATTTAATTTGTTTTAATAGAATTTCTACGCCAAAATAACGCTCTTGAATTTTTAACAGGATTCTAAAATAACCGTTTTGTTTCGATTGAGTCTCTTTTGGTGTTATGGGTCTGTTTTTCACGAAAAATGTCTGTCCAGTCAATGGATTTCAGTGGTCACCGTCCACCGAAATAACAAATAAAATGAATTTCAAAAATAATTTCGTCTCCCAGACATTTAAATAGTATATTTCAAAACGTGTATTACACTATCTCATATTTTGAAGAGACGGTATAGATTACTGACCTTTGGATATCCCTTACATTCACAATGGAAACCTAGTTGATTGTTCAGTCTCACAACGGTGACACTTGGCTCATCCAAATCTGAAAAATAAGTTTGGATAATCCCCAACTTCAATTAGATAGAAGACCGATTATGCGGGCGTGTTTATACAAACTAATCTTAAATGTTATAGAACTTTCCTGAATGAAGCTCAGCAAAAATACATGTAGATTTTTTCTTTTGAAATATTTCCATGTGAAAACAAAATAAGATTATTTTTTTAAATTTACAAAAGTCAAATACATTTTGCAAACATGACTTTATCACCAAATTGTAGTGACAAATATTATAAAAATCGGCAGCGTAAAACAAAAAGGATCAATTTAAGCCTCATAACAATCAAATCACTCATTTAATTAAAAATTTGCCACAGGTTGCATTTCAACTTTTCTACAAACATTTTTTAACGAGATTCGATTGAGGTAAAATTCTTTTTCTGATCATGAATATTAAAGTGATAATTACAATTGACGGCAAACTGAAGACGTTTTTCAAGAAAAACTGTTCCCGTGATAGTTGCGCAGTACACATTCTGAACATCATCTTTTGACCGTAAAGCTTTGATTCTTGATCGCCTTGTCTTTTTTTCA
This sequence comes from Oikopleura vanhoeffeni, assembly GCA_004367855.1. NCBI lineage: Eukaryota > Metazoa > Chordata > Appendicularia > Copelata > Oikopleuridae > Oikopleura > Oikopleura vanhoeffeni. Next base: position 250,842 of record SCLH01001222.1, read on the forward strand.
TCAATCTTAATTTCGTTAGTGAGTATAAATAAAATATAAATAATTAGTCATAACGAAATATAAGGATCGCAGAAATTCACTATTTATCATCGAAGGTAGATTCTCACAAAAAAATCGTAAAATTTATGTTAAGTTTCAAATTTTAACATATTTCATGAAAATCTGATTTATTTCAGACACTTTGTCCGCAATGAAAGGCCACCGCCATTGCGCCAGCCCCAATTTATATTAATTTTCGCTTGGAGTCTAGGCCAGATTGTCTGGCGAAAATAGAGAGATCAATAATTCATTCAGATTATTCAAAGGAATTTCTCTCTCCATTTGTGATCAAAATGGGTTATCAGAGTTGATAGGGCCTATCAGATAGGCGTCAAAAGTCTTTTAAACATATTTTATGAAGAGATCTGTAAAAGTTTGCAAAAATTTTTACAAAAAACAACAATGCGGAATTAAGCGCACAGTACAAATAAACTGAGCTTTTACAAATCTCTTCATAGAAAATGTTGACAAATGCATTAATTGTAAATAAAGTCTCTGTAACATAAGGTAAGCTCGACTAAACTACTTTTGCTTGACTTCGTTGTTTTTTGATATGTTCTAGAAAATCATGAACGAAAATTATCTACGCAAAACCATTTGTAAATACTCTTCCGATAAAATGTTGTAAATTTATTCGCATAGATCATTTTTATTTATGGTATCCTTGTTGGTGTAATATGAAAGAATTGCTCGAAAAATTTCCTCTCTTGAATGAGTCCATAACGGTTGAATATGCTAAAAAAAATATACAAAAATACTGATCACGAAAATCATCTCTTTTAAGGGGGTGGTAGTAATTCGTTGTTAAAAAGAAATTATATCGAGATGATTATTTCATAAAAATTTGGAAAAATACAAGCATTTTGGTGGTCTTTTTTTTCTCATACATGGTCCGGAAAGCATTTTTTTGTTGCTTTAAAAATATTGCTCGGGACCTATCTATATCTTTCTATTAAAATTTATCAAATTTTGTAAAATCAAAAGACAATTATGAAAAACGAGAAGCAATTTGGACAAAACTTTTTTCGGGGCTCTTCACAGACTCATCAGCTACACATTCATGTAGGTTTTGAATGTGTGAATTTTAAATCCAAGGAGGAAAAACATTTTGATTAAGACCCCTAAAATAGGGTCAAAATACTTTTTTTTATAATGCTTGAGCCAAATCAAGGAACTTTTCAAAAACATTTCTCGGAGGTTTTGCTCACGTTCTGTCAGGTCAATTAAACTATAAATCATTGTTATATTTTGAAAACTTAGGGAGAAAATACATTTTTAAAAAATAATCCCGCCAGTTTTGTAAGCTTGTTTTTGATTGGACGAGCCATCTGTCGCACTCTATTTTTTTTAGGATGCAGAATTTTTGTTCAAATATATTTACGGGAAGTCATATTTGATCAAACAATTTGTACTGCTCTGGCAATTGACCATTGAAAACCCAGATTGTCGCTGAATTTTGACGCCCACCTCCTTAATTGCAAGTCAAATTATTTGTTTGACGTCAAAATTTGTACTGTAAGTATTAAGTATCGAACTCTGACAGTGTGAATTATAAAATATTTAAAAGCTGATTTTTGTACTAACAGATATTTGAACTTTCGGCTTTGGATTTCCATTAGGAATACATTGAATAATAAAATGATCAAGTTCATTTACCATCCATATGTCATCATATTGTAATCCATTAATAAACTCTAGTCGCATTGTCGTTGGTAAATCTGAGATACATTTTAATTTATTTTCAAAATCTTCTTTTCATGCTTAACAAACATTTTATTTCCATTGGGAAGCATGTATCGGACGTAATTGGATATCCATCTTCTTCAATTAAGCTTCACAAAGATTGAAATAATCAAAAAATTAACTTTATGAAAATTATTCAAAATGTACTGAAGATAGTTTTTATGAAATTTTAGACAATTGCGAGATTTGCCTCAGAACTTTGAACTCTGAGGCGCCGCTAGAAAAAAACAATGGCATTTTTAAAAAAATAAGTATGAATTTCAGAAAACTACTAAATTTTCGGAATATTTCGTAGCTCTTGAAAACATTAAGGCAAAAATCAGAAATCCCGAAGCCTTAAAAGTAGTTCGCCTCTAGTAACAAGAGTCTAGTTAGCTTAAAACAATGAAGATTCAATGTAGATTAACCGATCGGATCGATTTTTTGAAAAAAAATTGAATCGGAGCGGTGGCCTTCTCGAAAATATTTGATCGGATCGGTAGCCTTCGAAAAAAATTGGATCAGATCGATTTTTACGATCCGATCAAATCGTGCAGACTCCTGGTCTCAACGATGAAGGAGGCACTCTTTCCCCAACGGTCACTAAAAACATGATTTTTTTTGCAATTTTCTTGTAAGTGAACGGAAATTTTGGAAAAAATAAGCCAACAAATTTCACGACGTTCTCTTGCGAGAGAAACTTAAAGATATCGATTTAACAGATGAATGGTTTAGTGATTTTAGGCTCCTTTTAAAATTTTTTAAAAATATGCGTTGGTTGATATATTCGGACTGAAATATATCCTGTTCCAACCCCTTTGAATCAAAAACGATTTTGAATTGTACAGTACGTATTGTACAACTACGTATTGTACGATACAAAATCGTTTTTGATTCAAAGGGGTCGGAAAAGGATATCAAATAATAGGCCATTGAATAAGAAAGATTATTGATGGAGATATCAACATAGTCCGTCTCTATCCAAATTGAATCTGTTCTGCCAAAAAATATATGATAAAATGTCAGAAATCAGGTTTTACAGGGTTGACTATCTCTTTAAAGGGGTTGACGACTCTGATTTAATAAAGACCTTAGAGACATTAAAAATGCTTTTAATTGATACGAGGTGATAATTAAGTGTACTAAAAACCCAATTATCAAAAAAATTTTCCAAATTTTTTGCATATTTTCGATTTTTTTCTAAGGACTTAAAAAGTAACGTTTGCTCGAATTTGACCACTAAAACTTCAAAATGTCGACTTGACGTAAGCCAACTTTCTCATCAGTGTTTCACTAACATTCTTTTGAGCCTACTTTCGAAAAAAAAAATTTCGGAAATTTTTTCGAAAATGATCAAAAAAATCATATTTCGCGTTTAAGCTGGAAATTGCCAGAAAAAACTCGCCTCAATCTCTTACAATTGTTCTGGAAAATACTTGATAAAAATTTGAGCCATTTGGAAATATATCTTCGGAGGAGATAGATTTTCAATTCTGAAATTGAGCAAAATCGTCGGTTATTTGGCGTTCTAGAATTGTTTAGTCGCCGGATCAACAAAAGCTCGCCTTAAAAGATTGACATACTACCGTTACGTGATCTGTGAAAATTTGAACTCAATTTAATATACCGTCTAGGAGGAAATAGATTTTGCAGTTTGGAAAAGGTTACGATACTGTACCTATTGGTGTTACGATCAAAATAAATTGTGATGCACTTTTTCACTAGATTAAGGATAGATCTACAAATAAGCATTTTTGATTTTTCTCATGAACTGTTATTTTTCAGTATATTTCACCGAGAAAATGTTAAATCAGAGTCGTCAACCCCCTTAACCGCTAGACTCAGAAGTTTAAGACAGTGATGGTCATAAATAGCTACCTGCTATCAAAAATCATAGAAAATCTCATGATAATTTAGAATTCAGCAATAAAAATTGTCTCACAGAGCTCGAGATTTAAATTTTTCAAATTTCAAATTAATGCTTTTACCATAGATCCGCAAAGTTTTGCTGAAATCAGTTAAAATAAAGAAAGTTAGTTAAAAATAAAACTGGAAAAAAAATTTATATGTTTCAAATTTATATCTTAACTGCCTTTTTCTATATCGATCATTGCGCCTTGGTAACTTTAAAAACTTATTCCCTATTCTTTTAACAGGCAACGTTTTTAAAGTGACCCAGGCATAATGATAGATATAATGACGACTCTAAGACGCTTGTGTGGGACATTCAAAATCTCACTGAGCCCTTTCTCCTAAAATTTCAAACTTTTGACAAGATAACCACTTTTTATCATAATAACTGATCGGCACTTTCTCCAAAACAGCCGAGTACGTCCCATTTTGATTAAGAGCTTTCAACGGAAACTCACGGTCACCAATTTGGAAGAATATCGTTTCAATAAAACCATCATAATTATGAACAATGCATTCTGCTATCACAGATGAATTAAGGGCACCATTCCGGATGTCAAACTCAGAATTTATATGAATTAATGAAATTTCGAAACCTGAATTGAAATTTAAATTTGACTCGTGATTTAAGGTTTTCATTCGCTGAGCTTTTTTTATTTGGGTTTCTGATAAGTCGATTTTAGCCTGTTACCGGTCGAACTCCGACCGTCGGATGAGATCGAAAAAAAATGTTGTACCAGTCAATTTTTTTTATTCTCATATATATTATACCATATCATACATTGACAAGAAATTGCATATCCCTTTATCACTTTTTGATTAATCTAAGAGATGTGGGCTGAAAAGAAGAGAAAGCGGCCTCATAAGTGGCTAGAAGGGGTCTTAGGAATGTTAGGATTGGCTCCCTCAACCCACATCTCTCAGATTAATCAAAAGGTAATAAAGGGATATAGCCGATCCAAAATTTAAACCCCATGGCGTCCAAAATGACCAAAGTAGCGACCGACTTCCCTTATACCGGTCATATAACCGGTAATAATAAATTTCTCGACGAATAAAAATTCAAGTTGCGCGGGATTTTTTCACTCGCAAGCAGTTGCGGACTATTAAGACAATGCACTTAAGGGGGTAACCGGCGGAGGCTGTATCTCGAGACTCAGTAGTGATAGGAAGCTAATTTTAGTTGCATTGTCATTTTCGTGGCTGGTTTGCTTCCAAACAGATATAAAAAAAAATTTCGATGTCAAAAAATTTCCAAAAATTTCTATATTTTCCAAGTTTTATTTTCCTTAACCGCACTGTATCTTTTGAAGTAACAACTCTTTCGCTCTAATTTTTAATGCATTAGATCACTCTAAATTAGATCTTGAAAATGGCAATAAACAATTTTCAAATTTCGAAAAAAAAAATTCCAAATATTTTCTTAGACCCAGAAATTTGAGGTATCCGACGGAGGCTGTTTCTCGAGACTCAGAAGTGATGGAAAACTGATTTTAGTTACATTGTGTGAAAATAGTTGCGTGCTAATTTTAACCTATTTTGAAAATGTATTCATTTCGCATATAAAAATCGTTTTTTAGAAGTTACAACAGTGATAAAAATATTTTATCCGGGTAGAATTTTCTAATTATATCAGAAAACATCAGAAGTTTATATTTTTGAACAAAATAATTTTTCACTTTTTGAAAAAAAAACAATTTTCTGGTATTCGAAGGTGAAATACTTTGAAGCTGATAAATAAAAAAATAAAAAGCTCGACGCACCTCCTCGCTTTGCACAATTTTAAAGAAGTGCTTTTATTTAAAAAAATCTGATATGGTTCAACGAAATGCCATTGTACCAGCGAACATGCGCAAAAACACCCATTTATTTCGAAAATTTCTCTAAATAACAAGAAATTT
>SCLH01001223.1:28932-39106 GCA_004367855.1 Oikopleura vanhoeffeni
GTTCGGCTTTACGCAAATTTGGCAGTTTTCAGTGAGATTTTTTTTGTTTTAATTCTGGATTAAAGATGGCTTCCATGGATTTGTTTTTCAAACCCGTAGTTCCGTTGCAAAATTATGAGTCCTAGTATAAAACAAGAGCGAAGAAACAAAACGAGAACAATATTTGTACAAATAAAAGGTGACATTGTCAAATTTTCAGGGGCATAAATGTTGCCAAAAACTCCGACGAGAACCTCTTTAAAATTATTGGAGCAGAACAATACAGCGTCAAAATCTGTTTAAATTCGTGAATTTTTATAACCCTAGGATCTTTTAATTAAGCGCGTTTTTTGCTCATCTGCGTATTCTATGTCAAGAATCAAGAGCTGATTTGGGTGATAACGAATATTTCTCATGCGCATACTCTCCATGATAATGTAAATCAATTAAAAAAAACTTCGTTAATACCAGGAGGCTTTATGATTTGTAGTAATTTCAAGGTAACTTGATTCATTGTTAGTGTTTATTATAAATTCAACTTTATCATTTTTAAGGGAGTGGGGTGTCCCAAATGTGAGCAGCTCTCTCACACACGCGACTATTTCTCGCCAAACTAGCAAAGGTGATATTCTAAAAATATTTTTCACTACATTCACCAATCTTTGCGGTCATTTTCAACATACAAAAAATAACACAATTGCACAACCAAACATTTAATAACGTCACAAAGAAACACTAATAAACTATTTTTTTGTCAATTTACATCATTTTACATCAAAAATTGAAAAAATGAAGTTAGTGATTGTTAAACAACTCTTTAGCCTTCCCTAAAAAGTATAAACTGAAGTTTTATGTTCAAATTTTTTTGGTTTTCGTTTTTTGGTCTTCAAAAGTAACAATTTTTAAAAAAGTCTCGGGAAAAGATGTTTTTATTGTTTGGTATCTAGCCTGACACAAAAACTCAAAACATAATGTAAATTGACAGAAAAGATAGTTGATTAGTTTTTCTTGAGGAACTATTATTAAATGTTTTGTGTGTGTGCGTAGGTGCAAGTTTATCAAATTTCTGTATCCTGGAAAATGACGCAAAGGTTGGTTCTGTTAGTAACAAATGTTTTTGAATATCACGTTCGCTAGTTTGGTGAGAAATAGCCTCGAAGCGGCTCAAATTTGCGACACACACGCCTTAAGTTTATCTCCTTATTTTTTTTGAAACATCAGAAGTGTTTATTTCGCTAATAAAGAAAACCATTATCGAAAATTAAAATTTTATTTTGTGGCGTTTCACACTATTTTTGTCAGGTATTGAACTTTGGCAGTGAATGATATACAGTTTTATTATACTTAAGTAATGCCAAATGTAAGGAAAATATATTATATATATTATATTTTCAAGATGTCAGGTTCTGTACTATTATTTTTTTCAGACAGCTGATCAAACAGCGGACAGGGACTCACTTAAATAATAAAATTAGAAAAAATTTCATTTTTATGATACTTTTAATATCACGAAAAAATTTTCTGTTCAACAATCAATTGAACACTAACAGAATTTCTACCACATGAGTTTCAAGTAAAATTGGGGAAAAGTGATTTGTGGTGATTTAACTCGTAGACTTGATTTCTGCCATCTAGCTGCCATTCACCATTTAATCGCATTTTACGACGCTTAATCATTTAATGACAAGATCAGTTATAAAGGCATCAATAAACTTTAAAACAAAATGAACTTTGTGTGTTTTTTTTTTTTGAAATTTTTTCTGTAAGTAAGTATTATTTTTTTTAAAAATAATCTAAGACTTTTTTTCCATTACACCATTAGGTAGTTTCAAATTTTAAATAAAGGTTTCAATTTCATCTTATTATTGCGCTTTTGTGTGTAACTGGGAGATCATTTTCTCGATTTTTTTTTTCATCTTCCATAAATGTCTTTCTACGTTTCAATTTTTTTTTTTCCTATTGTATAGCAAATTGGCTGAATTGGTATTTTAAGAGCAATAAAATATAAGTTTATGATGAACACACCTTTGCTTAAATGGCTCGATTTTTAAGATTGGCAGCTAGATTGGCAGAAATCAAGTCTGAGTACACGCATATTTTGTCTACACGAGTTAATTGGATTTTAGAACATTTGGTTAAATTTTCCTTCCACTGATTATTTCTTTTTCTTTTCCCCTCCTTACCACTCGAGAATCTTTCCCTTCCCTTTTCATTTCTCAATTTCGTTCCTTCCTTCCGGGGAAAGGGGGAACGTTCCCTTCCCTTTTGGAAGCCTGAGTCAGATTTAATTGAACTGAATTACGAACCGACGTGCATTATTATAATTTCAAATTTGATAGCAAAAATAGTGATATTTTGAAATTTGAATATTTTTGATTGTATGAAAAAACGGTATAAGGGTTCATGATCGTTATCATGTTGTTCAATCCAATATCCCGATACAAATCTGATCGAGAAAATATCACATCAACGGTTCGCCTCTTTAGAAAGTCCACAGCGTAGGTGCGACGATTTAGATCGAGTTAAGGTAAATTAGAAATATATATTATTTCTCTAGATGCAGACGTAAAATTCGAAACCGTTTGGTTTTGATTTTAATTGGCAACATTAAAAAAAATACGACGGGATCTTTTTAGATATCTCTTCCTTCCCTACATAATTTGATAATTTTTTCACTCACCCAGTTGGACATTCTAGTTTCAATCAACTTGCATTTCTGCGTCTCCCCGCAGAATTGAACAGCTTTACAGTAATACAGTCCAACGTCAGAATCTGATAATTTTTTAATCTCCGTAATTCCCGTTTTTGAAAACACTTATCGTCCATTTCCTCGTCCAGCAGGTATACTCGTCACCTGAGATTAATCTTTATTTTTTGAACTAAAAAGCGATGAACACAATTCATTTGATTTGGCACAAAAAAATAATTAAATACAAATTTAAAAAAAACAAGTTTTAATTTTGAAAAAAAATAAACTTGATTGCGGCAAAAAATTGAAAATTTATTTCTCATTATATAAAAAACACAAAAATATTATTGAAAAATACAAAGTACACTTGATTGCACAAAAATGCGAGAAAAACCAACAAAAATATAAAAAAAAACAATTTTGTTAAAATGTATCAAAAAATTAATGAACGGAAATATAAAAAGGTGAAATTCTGAATAAATTTTCAATTAAAAAGTTTTTTTTCAACGATTTGTCCTCGTAATGAATAAGATGCAAATTGCATAAAATTTCTAAGAATGGAATTAATCGCGGAAAAACCAAGAAAAAAATTTCTCAACAAAAAATGAAAAAAGTGAAATTCAGAATTTATTACGGAACTATAAACACAAGTTTTGCAGAAAAATAGGCGTTTCAAATGTTTTCTATTTCAGCATTCTTTCTGGTAATATTGACATATTATTTCAACCAACAACTAAACGTGATCGGCAAAACGGATCGAAAATAATCCGAAAAAATATAAAGAAAAAGCCTTCAAAATAACTAAAGATTTCTTAAATATTTCACTATAGCTACGACTATTTTAGGAGTCGGCAGTAAAACGGGCAAAACGAAAACAGCAAACAAACCAAAACGGCAAAAAACTATTTTGGCATTTCCGGACTAGTAAACTCTTTTTTTTCAAAAAATTCTTCGATTCATTTACTTTAGAGCGCAATTTAGATTCCAAAAGTATATTTTCAAATCGCAATACAACATTTTGTGAGCTCGATAAGGTGAAATAGTTCTTTTTGAGAAAAATCTTCTTTCGGTGTAATTTCAGATTTTTATCCCTCAAGAAAATTTTTCAAGTTTTTCTTCGGATATAAATCGCGCTCTGAAGTACACTCGAATCCAAGAATTTATTGAAAAAAGAGTTTTCTAGCCAAAAAAAGGCCAAACTACGTGTTTTTCTGCGTTTTTGTTCTTTGCCGTTTCACTGCCAACCCTATTTTAGTGATAACGAAGACTTGTGATCGCGCGAGGACGGAAGAAATTATTCATGATATATATCTATTGCGGCACTTTCTGGGGCTTTTAATGCCACTTTTTTAGCCTACATTTTGATATAATTGTGCTTGTGAAAACGACTTATCCGATTAAGTTTTTAAGATAGCTCAAACTGAGCACAATTAATCTAGTCCAAATCGGATCATTTTTTCTTTTTCTTTGAGATTCCTGAAATTATTAAATTACCAATTTTTTTAATTAGAAACCATGGTCTAATTCCAACTATTTTTTTAATTAATTTTTTCTTGATATTTGTGCTTAGTTTGAGCTATCTATGACTCAAGCGGGTATTCGTTTTAAAAAGCCGAATTTAATAATAATGTTGGCTGAAAAACTAGCATAAAAGCCCAGTTTCCGTAATCAGATATAATAATAAGTCTGACGAATAGTCTTTTCAAAATATTGATTTTTGACTTTTTCAAAAGTATCCCAAGTTTAAAGTTATGTTTGACTGAAAGTGATGAACAAATACACTCGGTCAACTCCATAGATCAAATGTGAAGGATTTGACAAGCGTTTAATCGAAAAATTATTCCTGAAATAAAAAATTCCGACTGAAATGTACAGGTTTCACATGATTTATTTTAAGTTTCAAACCGAAATTCGTTAACTTGAGAATGGGTCCCCAGGGATGATATGGGCTTGGTTTCAGGTCACAATTGGACCAATTAAATCACACTTGGGACAGTTTTTGGCAAAATATCGTGCTTTAACAACTCAGGGCCCTGGAGTCATGGGTGAATCCACCGTGGGATTTTCTCAGCGAACAACACTTGATATCGAGGCTGAACAAAAACTCTACTCTGTAGGTTACAAAAATCAAATATTCTCAACAATGTGTGCTTTTATAACTCAGTTGTGATGAAACTAAGTGTGTTGTTGACTACTCACGTACTGTAACAGGTTAAACCAACCTGAAAGAAGGTTACACCGAAATAGTAAAAAATGGCCGGATACCAGTGTTTGAGATTACTTATAAATCTTAACTTTGAACAGTGGAAATTGGTTTTTTTGAAGATTTTGGCGTCAAACTCTTGAACTTTTTAATTTTTTCATTAATTTTTTGTCAAATGTGGAGACAATTTAAAATGAACCGCCATGATTCATTCTAGCATGTTGAGGCATTAATGAAGAATTAAGCAAATCACATCGATCATCTGAGCATGAATCATAAGCTATGATTCATAGCAACGCTACGCACAACACTTTTATCATTGAAAATTGCTATGACGTCGATCTTATGATTTTTCAAATAGCAATTGATATCGAAGGCTGAAAACCCCTCGATTTGGGGTTGGCAGTAGAAGGCCAAAATAGTAAAAGGCCACAAAATCGATAATTTATATTTTTCGTATAAAAAATTTTTTTTTCAGAAAATTTGAATATTGAATGTAAATTTACCACAATTTAGAAGACAAAGCAATTTGACAATTTTTTTTTGATGACATTTGTCGAGAAAATCTAAGAAACGCAAAATTTGATTGCGAAACGAATATCTGCATTTTACATTACAACTTCAATCTTTATTTTTCAAAAATGAAAATTTCCGATTTTTGGCCTTACTACAATTTTTAGCCTTTTAGCACGCTCAATTCAAGAACGACTCTTGAAATTTTTTAAAATTCACACTTTATCTGAGTCACCCGGAACTTCGGTAACCGAAGATAAAACATACTTGTTTAATATTAGCGGGAGTAGAATCGGGGAGGGAATGATTTTTCAGGTTTCGAAAAAGTCGACTTTCGCACAAGTTATTCTTATTAGAGACAAAGTATTTGAACATTAAAACATTCGAAATAAAAAGATTTTGAGAACTTTTATTCTCTCTCTCGACTATCCAACGCCAGACTCTCTCTGCCTACATGTAATGTCAAATCTATCCCGTCTCGATAGTCAATACCCGAAAATTGGAAAACCGGTAAAGTCGATTTTCATTCCCGATCGAAATATTTTTTTAAAATGTCATACCGAAAATGCTACAATTGGATAAAAAAAAAATTTCTTTCAATTTTCACTGTGATTATCGTAGCATGTACCGGTTCGAGACTAAAATAGAGACTGAAAGCGGTTTAGAAAATCCGGTTAAAAAATTATTTTCTGAAATTTCGGGATTTTTTCAACATTTTTGAGAAATGTGAGATTTGCAATAACTTTTATTCAACGCAATTTTTTGACCAATTTAAAGACCTGGAAAGTTAAAATTTCGATTTTGTCATAAGCCTATTTCTAAGTTCAAAATGACTAGGACACACAATGAGAGTATTCAAAAATCATTTTGAACTTTCTCTCAGTGACAGGATAGATTATCAAAACAAAATAAAGCAGTTTTTATTCGAATCAAAAAGTGCTAAAATTTAATTTTTTGAATTATGATCATAAATTTTTAAGAAATACCTTCAATTTTGACTGAGCCTCGAAAATTGGCGACGAAATTGTCATTGAAAATTAGATTTTGTCATGACCAAACCATTGCTCAATTATAATTTCCACAAAAGTTTCTCTTTTAATTTCACTGTGATTCTCGAAATAAAAATAAATGTTTCTTTTCCTTCGAATTTTAACTGATTATTTTCCAAGGCGCTAAATATTTGGTCAATAGAGAAAATTTCGAGGCACATTTTTCTGAAATACAGTTCAGGAAATTCTGTGTGAGTGAGAAATGTTTTTCGGGTTGGTCGAATAAAACTTAGATCAAAATATAAACCAATACAACTTCCTTTTTGTTGTTGATGATTGTCTGACATGGGATGTTTTTTAACTTATGAAATTTTTCCGACGGGTCACGCGAATAACGTCAAAATAATCACAAAGCCTCCGAAAGACCATACAGGAACACTCAATTAAATGCTTTTCTATCCTCAATGAGTAGGAAATAGAAGCTGTGATTTTGAAAGTTGAAAGATTTACGTTGGCCCATGCTTATTTCGAAATAAATCACAGAGCAGACAATCGGCAAGGCTATCTAAATAACACACCCACACTCAAATTAAGTCTTTTCATCCAATGGAGTAGGAGAATAGCCATGTGGATTTTAAAGTTGGACATTTACGTTGTACGACGCTTAACTTTAGCGTCACAAGACGCTCAAAAAAAACGAACTCAAATTATGCTTTTCTATCCAATAAGTTAGAGAGAAATAAGCAATTGTGGATGCTTAAGTTGGACATTTACGTTGTAGGACCTTAATTTAGCGTCAGAGACTCAAATAACGCACTCAAATTATGTTTTTTTTTCAATGAGTAGAGAGAAATAAGCACGTGATTTAAAGTTGGACATTTACGTTGTAGACGCTTAACTTTAGCGGTTCGGAGATAAAACGCGTGTTATAATGCGTACAATTTCCTCAGTGTCTTTGGCTTTTAACATTTACATTACAAAAAATGTTCCTTCAATTCCCTCAAAATATTCATTTTCCAGATATTTGTTTCCAATATTACGAAATTACCAATGATTATTCACATGCTCGCTAGATAATGAAAATCTCGTAGCAAAATTTTGCTTTTTATTTTTGAAATAACAAAATTCCGAAGTGATTTCAAATCCCTAGTTAAAAACCAGCTATTTTTTTCAAATAAGCATAAAAACATTTTTATTGTAATGAAAAATTACCTTGAAAGACTATCATAGCTAGGTAATCTCCATGATATTTTCGGTGGCGGTTTTCCAGTTGCCTTGCAAGGAATTTTGATCAGCTTTCCACCAATCGCTATAAAATGATTCAAAATAAACGCAACAAATTTATTACGATTATAAATGAACCAAAAATTCAAATTCTCAAAATTATAAATCTTTGCCTGTGAAGAATCTTTTTGACGGCTCAAGAATTATCGGCTTGTCTTGAATTGGAATCAATTCAATCTCAACCATCACGGCTCCAAAATCATTCCCGGCAATACATGTGATAATTCCAGTTTTTTCAATAATTTTCATATTAATAGATATTTGATTTTCAGTAGTTTCCAAATGAGCACCATTTGGAAAATCCCAAAGAAAAATACTTGCTCCACCAACAGGACAAGTGATATTAAAATTTGACCTACTTCTTGAAGAGTCAAAATCGTATTTATTGGTAGATCAAAGAATCTTATAAAATTTTGGTGATACAATTTTGGTATAACATGGTCTCAAGACCATGTACGAAAATATGGGTTCGAAAATAGGCTAAAATTTCCAGACATACCGATCGCTTTCCCCATATTCAGTGTTGAAAACACTTAAAGCCCCCCTGACCACTTAAAACCCCCTCTTTTTGGGCAATATTATAATGCCCATAACTAGGCATAAGCTGATTTGTCTACAACTTGAGGACCTACTTAAAACCCCCTGACCAGTTGACACTGATAAAGACAACTTTCGGTTAAGTTTTGATACGGCGTGAGTTGAACGTGGCGATGTCGTTTGTGCTGAAGAAAACCTTCTCTCTGTGTAATCAACAAAAATGAATAACGCGCTAGGTTTCATATCAGCATAAGGACGCTTTCGATATGATTACCCCTTAAGGGTATGGTGGTTCCTACATTTTCTACAGTTAATTATGTCATAAAATGCACCAAAATCAGTCACGTGATGTTTTAAAAGCACAAAACAACCCAAATAAGAACAAAAAAAATTTCGAAACTTTTGCGTTTTTTCGTTTTTTTCTCTGAAGTATTTCTCAAATTTATGTTCAAAAAATAACGTTTGTGTCCAATTTGACCCAACTAAAACTTCGAAACCATATCTGGGTTTGACGTAAGCCAAACTTTCTCCTCAGTGGTTCCTCAGCTTTCTTTGAGCCTACTTTCGAAAAACAAATCGAAGCACATTTTTTTTCGGAAATTTTTTCCACGTGACTTGAAAAATTCATATTTTTTTGTTTTGGGGTCGAAATTTAACAAAAAACGCTCCTACAAAGCTTTTCTGTTTGTTAGAGCTAGCTTTTGCAAAAATTTGAGTAATTGAAATTTAACCTAGGAGGAGATAGATTTTCCGATTAAAAAAGTCCAAAGACACCGGTCTTTGGACCGGTTTTTCACGTATTCTAGAATAAATATAGGCACTTATCGACCAAAGCGCTCCTCAAAGTTTTTGTATAACCTAATTATCAGGTTATGGTTAAAATGAGGTTTATGTTCAAAATATAACTCAGAGGAGTAGAATTTCCGGTTTTGGCTTAGGTGCTCTTGTGCGCTTATGTGGAAGGAAGTGTGTCTCAAAAAGTTTTGGCAAATTTTTTTCGCAGTTGAAGGCTAGTTCTACAAACTGGGTAACTGAATTAATAACTCAAGGCCCTGTTGGCTAATATTGTTAATCGAGAATATGTCAAATTAGGAACCACCATTACCTTAAATCGAAAAAATACCTAAATCAAAAAATTCGATTTTCATTCAATTTGAATTAAATTTAAGGAACAAATAGGATATAAATATTTATGCAAAAATTCAATAACTCCAGAAAAGGTGACTAAAAGCGCTTCGGAATATCCCCTTAAAAATTGCAGAAAAAATGACCCTAAACTCAAAATTTGTTCACTCAAACCTGACTCATTTCAAATATTTGTTGATTCGCTACTTGAAACTCACGCGGATATAAGAAAACTAGAAACAGTTTCAAGCCGCTTAGTCATGAATGTATTCTGTATACATTCTGATAAAGATCACGCTTTTTAGGCCACTGATTTTATCTCAATGAAATCGCAATAATAACATAAATCGCATAATGTCTCAGTAATATATATGCAAAACTGTTGAACCCCCGCCTGGATGTTATTCCCGCAAAAAACATTCCATAATGCGTAGATGCATGATCCCTAGATGCATGACATTAAATAATAGCATTGCGTGGGCCCAAATATTTGCTGGTCAAGCAAGAAGAATATATAGGCGACGTTATGCAATTATATCACTTTCGTTGAGTATGATTGAAGATTTTCAATTGAGGATTAAGTCATTTGTTTATCTATAATTAACTTTTATGAAATGACTGGGCTTGAAAAAAAATAAGAAAGAAAATTTTTTCCAAATATTTTATTTTCGGGTCAAACTTTTGTTCAAATGAGAGTTTCTCGTTTGATTACATTTTTTTCGAACACCTCATAAACATCAAGAGTGTATCGTAAAATGTGGAGTTTTCCCAGAAAAATTTAGAAAATTGGGGCTAAATTAAGACTTTTGCAATAAACGGCGGAAAGTAAAATGTGGACTAAAATGTCGAAGTATA